>JABUQX010061684.1:27500-53450 GCA_015478945.1 Trachelipus rathkii
TACTTACTCGTTGTTACTCAATGTTATTTACCATCACATAAGACTTACATAAAACCCTCTGCAGCCTTGATAATTAAAGAAAGACACAATTAAGGTATTTATTATAAGATTACGAAAATTAAATTTTTCCCAACAAATCTATCTAACTAAGAATAATTAATAAAAATGAAAATCATATATATATATATATATATATGCATATATGCATACATATATATATCCATATGAAAAAAAAAGAATGAACAAGAAATAATGAAATTTAAGAAAAACAAAAAAAAGTATCAAAAATATATATATATAAACAAAAATAATAATAAATTGTACTATATACCGGTATATATACACCTATCCATCCTTTGGAAGAAGGGGCAACAATAGCAAATCGACTTCGCGGGGGCGTGGAGTCCAGTGTGTGTGTGTATTGAAACAATGTTTTCTTTTTCCTTTTCTAGAATTTTAACTCAATAGGTCTTCCACTCTCCCGCAAGCGAAAGATATGGCTCTCCCTTCACCAAAAACGATCTTTATATTTAAAGACTATGATTAATTTTATAATTTCAGAAAAGAAACACAAACACACATATATATATATATATATATATATATATATATATATATATATATATATATATATATATATATATATATATATATATATATATATAGATCTTTCTAATTAATTGAATTTTTATTTATGACAAAACTTTAGCACAAAAATTTACATAAATGAACTGCTTTTAGCTTCTATAAAAAAAATTCTCTATTTTTGGCGTTTATAAAAATGATGTCTGCTTTCGTCTTCTATAAAAATTTATGTCTGCATAAAATGGATTTCACATTTACCAGTATTCATCTGCTTTACCTTGTCTTCCTACAAATTGATCTTTTCTCCTATAAGTTACGATGAAGACCTATCCACCAATGTGAGAGAAATACCTTAGGAAGAGCCGACATGTTGGCAAAAAAAAACGGCTGAATCAGGTGGTAGTTCAGTAATAATCCGCTGCGGATTCCCGTGAAGGGAAGATATAAAGAGTTTCCGGTTCTTGTTGTTGTTCTGGACACTAAGTTCCAGGACTGAAGATAAAATGCGTTCCAAGACTGGGACCTGAGAGCGACAAAAACAAATTAAGTTTGTCACAAAATCTCCTTCATCTCACCAGCAATTATATTAAATTAAATTTATAAATTAATTCAGATATCAAACATAAAACTGTAATTTACGTTACGCTAATAGATACAACTATCTCTGAACTTCCTTTTTATATACAAAAAGGTACTTGATTTTAACTTTAATTTACTAGGTATAACAATTCAAACAATTTACTTTTCTTCTTAAAACAAACAAAAATACAAAGATAGCAAATCAATTCAATGTACAAATTTACAGAATTCATTACTTTACTTTATTATTAGATTATTGTTATTTATAACCCCTATTAATTTAACTTTAAAGGCAAAAACTTATGCCAACCCAGACAAAACAATAAAACCTCTATAATCACCCTTCAGTAGGGACCAGGATGCAATGTCCAAGATGTTTAAAGAATTCCTTCTGGCGTCAATGAATTTAAAGATGTTAATTTATTTATTTTTCCTTTCCTTGATGGTAAATCTCTTGATAATAGAATTTTAAATCTTTCCTAGCTGTGGAATGGGGAAGACAAAGACATGTTAATCCACTTCATTCCTCCCCACCCGTCAATTCCAGCATTGACGCACATTGGACACTGGAGTTATTCCCCTTCTTTTTCAATAAACCAGGGGTCATTTCTTCTTAATAATTTTCTCTTTTCCAACAAAATCCTTTTCTTCCCAAATATTCATCAAAACAATTTTCAAAAGTTTTTGTCACAAATCAAATAAATTCTTTTTCAAAATTTTTAATGCTATAAAAATTCCTTTCACTTAATAAATTTCAACAAAATAAATTTTTTTTCAAATCTTCTTTCCTAAATCAATAAATACTTTCTTAATTTTTCCTCTCAACCAATAGGTTTTCTTTTTCTTTCAAAACCATTAAATAATCTTTTCTGTTCAAAAGTCAGTAGAATGCAAATAAAAACAACTTTTCTCAAACATTAACAAAATAAATTCGTTTAAAAATTTTCTGTTCTTAGAATCAAAATCAAAACATAAATAATAAACTTCTTTTATAGTAAGGTCTTCCTTCTCATAAGAAGAAACAAATAAAACTTTCTTTTTCTTTTCTCTACAGAACTAGAACTGAAGAGGACCAGTGTTTGGAGTTCGTCATAAATGTATCAAAATATCTGACGTAACATGCCCCATCAATTCCGTCAAAGACAAAGCTGGCTCAAACACTGACAAGAACCCTGGGTATGCACCAGAAAGTCTTGCACCCTTCGTACCAACTCGGCATGCGCCATCCCCCACCCTCCAATAGCTGTTGGTCTTAACGTTGGGACCGATGGTCCGGGTAATCTTTGGCACTGGAACCACGGATACTGGTACATCCGGCTTAACCATTCCAGAACTTGGGCCAGCGCTGTTCCAACCACAGGCCGTGGAGGCCTGGTACTCACGGTACGCTGGTAAGGAGTGGTTCGCTCCCTCCTACGAACTTCGGACCGACTTCGTCGCTCCACTACTACATCGGTCGCGCCACTCAACACCTGAGGATCAATGTCCCCGAATCTTATTGGGGAATACTGTCGAGGACGAGGCGTGGACGTTATCATCTCTGCTTCTGGGGTAACGGGATTGGACTGAGCGGTGGAAGTAGTTACATCGGGAGTGGCCATTGGTGGTGTTACAGGCCGTGAAGGCCTGTGAATGACACTTCGCCCTCCTTCTTCTCCACTAGCGTCACTGACAATGACCATTTCTTCTAAGGGAATCCGCACATTGTCCACACTTTCACTCTCTGGTGTGGTTGTCTCGGCGACTACGGGCGGTTCCTCTTCTTCTGTCTCTGATGGTAATATGGTTATTCTCATTTTTCCCAAAACTTCCTGACGATCTCATTTTCTTAAGAATTCTCCTGCTTTAGCGCACGGTCGGATGTAACTGTCCCTGTAGAAAACTCCGCTCCCCTAGTGTGTGTATTTGTCCTCCCCAAAATTGTTTACTCTTATCTCTCATGCCATACATATCCCAGACAGCGTACATAACCGGGTACGAGTCCTTCCGATGCCAGGTGATATCCGAGGTCCGTAACAGTCTAATATGCATATGCATTTGTGTAGCCTGCATATTTAAGATACTATCTGCATATTCGGGAGCCTGATTGTATTGGTCCTGAACGCCGGGAGGATAATTTTGGACCAGTTGCCGATTGTACTCAACTAGATCCAGGAACGGGGGTATCATTAGGATCAGATCACTGTCATTTGAGGGTTTATTCGTTCGCACTTCTTTACGAAACGCGAAAAGCGTCGTGCGAATTCATCATTCTGATACCTAAAGTCCGCTACGGTAACCCAGTAACGTCCCGGTCCTTCATGAGAGTTTGGGTCCCTCAAATAAACCTGCTTGTAGGCTTCGGGTATGATCGTAAAGATCAATAGATGAGAGTAATGTGGTTTGATGATATGATCCACTAAGTCATGAAAAAAATTTAAACCCTTTCCTGGGTATGACTCGAAGGTGACTTCGGCTCCTGGGAGTAGTTCCGGGGTAAATGCATCCTTTATATTCTTCACCCAGGAGTGTCCTAACACCAGAATCTGCAAAAAACAAAAAAATACAATCAAATTTAAATCCTTTCATTAACCATAATTATATATATATATATATATATATATATATATATATATATATATATATATATATATATATATATATATATATATATATATATATATATATATATATATATGTAAATTATTTTACTCTTTCTTTGCTATTTTTATTTTATTTTAATTTTTCTTTTTATTTTGTGCCCTTCTTTCTATCATGAAGGGAAAAACGATTGGTAAGTCCTGACAAGGCCCTCGCGACCGAGTATATGGACGAGTATTGCCTTCTCTTTTAGACGTAAGCTCCGTTAGCCTTTCAATTACTAAATTATCCACGTCCGAATCCTTCAAAGGACAGCTCATCAGGAAGAATTTGCTGATCTTCTTCATTTTGCTCAATATCTAAGTATGCCTCTATTTCGGCTTCTTCATTTAGGGGTATTCCCACTATAGGGGTTGAATATGCTTGAATGCGTTCTTCAAAGGTTTTATCAGTGGGGTAAGATTCCCTCAAATTTTCTGGGGGAGCTTGCATAGACTCCCATCGGAATTCGGCCTCCGCTATCAAATCAGAGGAGTCCCACGCTAAATATTCATTCACTGGTTCTTCCTCCTGATGAGCTATACTAGCGGATCCTACCGTACTATCTATTTCTAACTGCTTACTTCCTATTTCCTTATCTAATATTTTTCCTAACCCTAAATTTATCTTTTCTTGTTCTTTTAAAAGTTCTTTAAATTTGTTTTTAATGGTAGCTAATATTTCTTCATCAATAGTGAATCCTACAAATGAGTCATCGTCATCGTCGTCATCATCATTATTAAAATCATTTATCTCGTCAGGTTCAGTTATTGGTACCTCCACTTCATTATCATTGAAAACTTCCTCAACTTTCTCTTCATCATACAACACTGATTCTCGATCTTCATTTAGCGCATATCGTTGGAATGTCGGATTATTCATCAAATAATCAGGGGGTATTTTCCATATCCTTATGCTTATGGTGAGCTTTATATTGCTTCCCGTCCTTTGCGGATTTTATTGTATAGGTGACCTTGTTGTCATTTACCTTGATCACTTCATAAGGGCCACTATATCTAGGGTGGAATTTATTTTTAGTCAGGTTTCCGGGAAGATGAACTTTTAATCCCACCATCTGATGTAATTCATAAGGAACAAATCTCTCAGTGACTATCTGACCAACGTTCTTCCTCAACAGGCAAAGGAAGTCCGGTATGTAATTCATGCGCCCTTTTTAGTATATTTGCACAGGGAGTCATGTTCGTCTCTGAATGAGTTGTATGATTGTAAACCAGTAAAACCTGTGATAATTCTTCATCCCACCTATTTGACTTCTTGATGGACATTCTAAGGTACTGACTAATGGTACGATTGACCCGCTCGACAGCTCCATTGGAGGATGGTGTATAAGGAGTAGTCAGTACATGTTTAATCTGTTGTCGTTTTAAAAGATCTTCAAATTCAGGCCCTATAAATTCTCTGCCGTTGTCTGTTAGAAGTCGTTCCGGTAACTTTTGTAGAAATGGCAATATTCGATGTTGAAATGCGTTGGCTACGTTGATACTTTGTTTGTTCCGCAGCGGAACAGCAGCCACCCATTTTGTGTAATGATCTACCATCACCAATGCATAATTATTCCCTTGGGCTGAACAAGGGAATTGTATCAAATCCATCGCCACCAATTCAAAAGGTCTTGAAGTGATTATTTTTAGTGTGGGCGGAACGTATAGGATATTAGAAATCTTACATGCTTGGCACTTATAACATGTGGTGGCGATATCATTACAAATTGCTGTGATTTTAGGATGCCATATCCAATTTATAAGCAGAGAATGTAATTTGTGTTTTCCTATATGGGCAAACCTCCAATGTGTTTTTATTGCTACCTCAGTCAAATAATAATGGGGGACAATCAATGCAAACTCTCCCGTAGGAAACTCCCTGTATAACCGATCATTCCTCAGATATATGTACTTACTGACACGCGCAAAAGGTTTCAATGGCCCGTTAAATGGCAAATTTTGTACTATGGCTCTTTTTAAGCGCCTTAATAGGTAATCTGATTTTTGTAACTTATCAATGTCGTCATGGTCAATTTCCAAGGGATCTATTATATTATCTTGATCTATCACTATCTGATGTATCCGAGGATATCCTGAATCTCTTTCCACCTCCCCACCGGTTTTGTGGAGTTTTAGTAGGTGGTACCGCTTCAGTAGCGCTCTTTTCTTCCATTGATTCGTCCAATAATGTCCACTCCGGGAATTCCTCCACTGGGGTCACTACATTAGTGCTGGCTATATCTGTTTCTCTATTCATTTGCATAACTAGGGGCAACAAAAGATTATAGTGGACTCCCCCACAACATAAAAGATGGCAAATATTTTTCTCGGTATCCTTCCCGAACTTCAACGGCTTCGAGTCCCCATAATACACCCAAACCTGCAAACGATGTAACTCTGCAAATGCCATTATTGCCTGTGTTATAGGGAACTGACCTGGTTGTCTCAGGAGATGTAATTGTTTGGTCACTTGCCTAGCATCTCTTCCAGATGGTAATCCATACTTACTCCTATTTTCTAGCAATTCTTTAACCACTTCTTGTCGTATCTTCAGATGATTTTCAATTGAACCATATAAAGCAACAGAGCAAGCTTGAAAGAGCGAATCACCCCCTCCAGGAATTTTAACCTCAGAAAATCCTCCAGGAAGGGCGTTAACCGGGAAAATCTCTGGTTCGTCAAAGGTTTCACCGATCGGGGATCGAGATAAAGCATCAGCCACTATGTTTTCTTTTCCCGGAATATACCTTAGCTCGTAGTCTATGTCATTGATTTCTTCAAGTGTGCGAGCTACTCGTGCGTTCACTAACGGCATACTATGCAAATATAAAAGCGGCTGATGATCTGTATAAATAACTACTCTTATTCCATAAAGGAAAGGTTTCAATGCCTTCACAGCCCATCGAATTGCAGCAACTTCCTTTTCTGTTGTACTATATCGCTGTTCAGCTTTATTAAACGTTGTGGAGATGAAAGCTATAGGACGTTCTTCACCGGTTTGGATCTGGGAAAGACACGCTCCTGCCCCGATATCTGAGGCGTCCACATACAACAATAATGGGTTTGCTTTTTCTGATCTATCTGGGTATGACAGGATCTGTGGTGATGTTAAAGCTTCCTTCAATGCCACAAAGGCGCGCTGACATGGTTCGGTCCACTTTAGAGTCTTGCTACTCAATAATTCGAAAAGTGGTTTGGCTATTTCCGAGCAATGGGCAATGTGACGCCGATAGAAATTTACCATGCCCAGAAATTGCCGTAATTTCCTAACGGTGGTTGGTACCGGAAACTGCATTATTCCCTGTAAATTGTTTTCCAAAGGGATCATACCGTGTTCGGACACTCTATGACCCAAATACTGGACCTCCTTTCTTAAGAGGAAAGTTTTGGCTGGTTTTATTTTGAATCCCGTTTCTTCAAATGCTGACAATACCTTTTCTAAAATTTCCAGATGCTCTTCAAACGTTTCACTGATAATGAGGACATCATCCAGATACACCATACACTCGTTCCAGGGTATATGCGACAGAGCAAATCTCATCCCTCGTTGGAAAGTGGCCGGGCCGTTCTTCACTCCAAACGGCATACGTAAAAATTCCCAATGAGACAACGGAGTGGTGAAAGCGGTTTTCTCAATGCTGGTCTCCTCCATTTCCACCTGATAATAACCTTTTATTAAATCTATTGTTGTAAAATATTTCATGCCTTGGAGACTAAACAACATATCAATCAGATTTGGGATAGGAAAACTATCTCCCTTTGTGATTTTATTCAATTAACGGTAGTCAATAATCTGATTGAACCATCTTTCTTTCTAATGGGTACCACTGGGGCTGAGTATGGGGACTTGCTCCTCTGGATGATTCCTTCATCTTCCAATTTCTTGCAATCTGCCTCGATTTCTCTGAGCATGGGGCCTTGTAGCCTTCTGACTGGCACTTGCACAGGATCTTCAGTCATAGTTTCGATCTTATGCTTAATGACATTTGTGCAGCCCACGTCAGAATCTCCCAAACTCGAGACAGAGGGATAACGCATCAATAATTCAATAACCTGATTCCTTTGATCTGCCGTTAAATCCGCCTCATTTAATCTAAAAGCGCTAACTAAGTGTTCAGGAGTCCATTCAGAGTATTCATTAGGACTTTGCTCATTTAATTCGACTACATTCACAGTGGGATCCTCCACTGTAGTAATTTCTTCCAATTGTCCTACAATTGTTCCCTTCTTTAAATATCTTGTTGTTTCACCCGTGTTTTGCAAGATTACTAAAGCTTTATCGCCCGAAAAATTTACTAAGGAATGTTCAAATTTGATATCTTTTGACAAATCCCGCCAAGCCTCCACCAGAACGGGTTGTTTTATAGGAATTGGTCGTCCTTTTCTTTCAATTTCTACCACCATACACCGCTGCGGTGCAATACTCACAGTTTCTACCAATGCACATGTTTCTTCCCTTGGTAAACCCTGTCTCATATCCACCGTTACTGTCTGTACATAATTCCCACGTCGGATTACCAATTCTTTGTGGTACAGATCAGGTAAAAGATGTTCTTGATTAAGAATGTCGTATCCCAAAACCAAGTCGTATTCGGACAATTGATCTGGCACGACGACAAAGCGACCAGGCTTCAGGACATAATTGGTGGATAAACGTAATGCAATCATTATTTCTCCTAAAACTGGAAATCGGACACTTCCTATTCCAGTGACGCCTCGAAAAGCAGTGGGCAAGATTGGACTTTTCTTTTTGTCTAACAGATGGAAACAGCTGGCCGATATAAGGCTCACCTCTGCACCCGTATCTACAAACGCTGTAAGAGGCTCCATAGGTGGTTGATCCACTATGGTAACTTGCAAGATTAAGGTCTTTTGGGGAGCTCTTATTATATGATAGTGAATGATGTTCTCTGCGAAACTATCCTCACTCTTGTTTTCATTCTCGTTCTCTTCTGCGAGTGTCGGTTCTGCATTTGCATGATTGGTTTCTGTCAACTCTGGGGGATCCTCCCTTAACTGGTCATTTTCATTCTCTAAGGGGAGGTCTTTGTCACTAACTGTACCCATTACAGATACCTGTTGTACCTGATCCTGCCCTTGTGGGGTCTCAATCTCAAAATTGTTTACTGGGGGCACTTGAACCAATGTTGTATGATTAAAACATTCGCGAAGAATCTCCTTCGACTCTCCAGGATCATCCCCTTCAACATCAATTCCCCAAGCTCCCCCTTCATATTCGTCTATTACTTCTGCTGTTGCTGCGGCTTCTGGCATGAGGTCTTCCATGCCAGAGCTCCCCCGTTTCCCGATCTTTGTGGGCAATCTTTTCCTAAATGTTCATTTTGACAAAAGGGACACGTTATTCTTGGTGGTGCCGGAGTTTGGCCTCGACCATTGGGACAATCCCCTACTAAATGGCCTACCTCTTTACACTTTAGACATCGATTTTGTTCAAGGTAGCAATCCTCTATGACATGACCTCGTTTACCACAATACATACATTGTGGCCGATTCCAACAATCACTCATGTTATGCCCTCTCTTCTTGCAATGGTTGCAGGTTGGAACTGCGGAGCCATTTTGGTTTCTTTGTTGATAATTTCTCTGCCCATTTCTAAATTCTCTTGTTGTGATTTGATTTGATGATTCATATCTTGGTGGCCTATAATTACTTGACGATATTGGTGTTGCATTGTTAGCAGCATTATTATCGTTTCTTTGAGATGTTACAGCTCGAAGCTGGGGTTGTGTTTGCATTTGTCGGCAACAACACAATCCCTCCTGAGTATCATATCTGGGTAATGCCATTTGATGTTGCATGGGAATGGTGGACATTTGTAATGACTGAGTCAAATCAACTATTTCTACGGCCGGATTTTCGTTCTTCTTATTTCCGCGGTATACCTTGTCCACCATTATTACTAACTGCTCCCAAGGGGTTACTGAACCCTGGGTTACCTCTACTCCCATTAATGCAGTTTCTACTCGAATCTTGACCTCTTCCGGCACACTATCCAAGAACTTTTCTCGCACCATAGGCATTCTTTTTACATCATTTCCTGGAAATGCTCTTTGCGCCAGTCCCAACAATCTTAAAGCAAACAGGGGCACATCTTCCTCTTCTTTCATTACGGCTTTTGTAAATTCAGCTGTTTCTGTATTTACTTTCTTCTTCAAGTGTTCTCTGAACCACTGCAAAAGTTGGGACTTCACGAAGGGATATTCGGCCGATGTCGCTGCGACTATATTGTAAGCCTCCAAAGCAGACCCCAGGAGATGGCTTCCCAATAAGGCCACCATTCCCTCTGTTGATCCGGGGTATTGCACAGCGCAAAACTGCTCGAATCTGTCGAAAAACTGGACCATTGTTTCCCCAGTCTCGATCTTAAATTTGCCCAAAGGAATCATTTTCTTAGGCTTCCTATCTACTTCCATTGCGGATATCAAGGCAGTCATTTTTTCCATTAGCTTGGTGTTCTGTTGCAACACTGATTGAAAGAACTGAGCATCCACGGTAACTACCGCTGGATTCTGCGTCACTCTCTGATTTTCTGGATCTGTAGTGACAACACTGGACTGCATACTAGTAGGATTCGGTGGAAGGGGGACGGAATCAGTTGGTGGTGTTTTCCCATCTTCGGTCTTCCCGTTCTCTATTAAATCATTCATTCCGTCGGTCATGATTGTGGGACGATAGTGGAGACTGAGTGACACTTTGTCAACACTCAGCTGCAGAGCCAGTAGTATTCCTAGAAGAAACAACTACGCTCTGCTACCACTTTATGTGGTAGGTTTTGAATTTCCCATCAACAGAAGAAGTCAGCACAGTGAAATTGGATATCTTAATTCAGAGGCTGACCCTTCCGAGAACAGTGTGCACTTCATCGAGATTTACAGGTGTGTGCGACTGTCTATTGTGGTGGGAATCAAAAACCTACCATAATATATATATATTTGAGAGTTAAATATATATATATATATATATATATATATATATATATATATATATATATATATATATATATATATATATATATATATATATATATATATATATATATATATTTTTTATATCTTTTTTACAAGACTGGTGGTAAGGTGCGTAACACACATCAGAAAAAAAAAACAAAGAATATGACAAAAGTGAAAAAAAAACGACAGCCTTAATTTCCTCTCTGTTCATTATTAGTGAGAACTCGCCGCAGACAGAATATCCACCCTAGAGCTTCACGGACCGCGACGGACCCTCACTATGGTAAATCGTCAGTGTAGGGTTCATCCCTTGACCCAGGTGGGCCACAACCATACCCCCTCACAAAACCCCGTCATTCTCTCTTATTATGCACCTTTATTCTCGCCTCTGCCAAACTCACATTTCTCTCCTTCAGACATTCGTTTACTGACTCAATCCACTTTTTCTTCGATCTCCCAGCCGGTTGGTTTTCAACACACTCGCCACTATACATCTGCTTAAAAACCGACTATCATTCATCCTTTCCACATGACCAAACCATCTCAACATCATTTATTCTCTCATTTACCCCTTTCTTCACACCACACAACTCTCTAATATGTTCATTCCTCATTTTATCAATTCTTCTCACACCTAGCATTCCCCTAAGATTGTCCATCTGAACACATTGAACTTTAGATCTATACTTCTTATTCCAGACCATAGTCTCACTACTTTACAATAACACAGGTAACAACATACCGTCATGTAAGACCCTAGCGCACTAAAGACTTAGTCCCTTTACATTCACCAACGATTTAATTGCACCAGCCACCTTCCTGCCATTCACAACTTTCCTACTAAACTCTGCATCATCCGTTCCCTTCTCATCCAACATATACCCTAAATATTTAAACTCAGACACTTGTTCCAGCTGCTCACCATCTAACATAACTTCACACTGAGGACTGTCCTCACTCACAACCATAACCTTACTCTTATCTACCACTTACACTCCTTACACCCTGCCAAATTCTACCAATCCTCTCTCAAACTCTTCAGATTCGCCACACAAAACCAAATCATCCGGTGACATTTAATAGGTAGGGCACCCCCTCCACTCCACTCCATCATTCTAACACCATTTCCTGTCACGCCCACCTTCAATTCTTTCATAACCCCATCCATATACAAATTGAATAACCAAGGAGACATAACACAACCCTGCCTCACTCCGCTATTAATACTAAACCAATCACTTTTGACACCATTTATTCTTACACACGCCTCACTATCGTCATACATACTTTGATTCCATTCAGAAGCCTATCACCAACACTATATATCACTAACACCTGCCATAGACCTTCCCTATTAACCCTATCATATCCCTAAGTTGTAAATCCATAAAACCCAAATACAATTTATTCTTCCTTCATTTTCTCTATCATTTGCTTCACGTAAAGATTTGATCCACACATCCTCTACTACTCCTAAACGCAAATTGTTCATTCACCAATCAGTTCTTCAGTTACCCAACGCAATCTTCCGACCAAAACACCAGCATATATCTTCCCTACAACACTAATAAACTAAATACCTCTATAATTTCTACAGTTCCCTTTATCTCCTTTTTACCCTTATATAAAGGTACTATTACTGCTCTCCTACAATCCCTTGAAACTATACCTCCATAAACGTTTTATTACACAAACTTCAAGATCCAATCAATCACCATCTTGCCTCCGTTCTGATCATTTCACCAGTAATTTCATCTATACCTGCAGATTGTACCATTCTTCAACTTTCACTCTACCCATTCTCTTGCTAATAACCTCATCCCCAAATACCTATTCTTTTTCTTGTACCATCAAACCCACACACAGTCATTATCACCTCATCATTGCTGCCAATATTATAGATTTTCAAAGTGTTCTTTTCCACCACTCCACTCACATCCATTTCATCAGTTAACACCATCCCTATTCATTATTCTAAGCAGGTTCTTATTCTACTTCTTAACCTTTCGCGCTCCTTCCAGAAGAGCTTCCTATTCTTGTATGTCCCCATTCATCCTCCTTCCAAATTGTTCATTTGCCTCTTCTTTTCTCTTACGTATGCATCTTTTAGCACCTTTTTCCTCCTTATATAATTCCAAGCATCTTTCTTTGAAACTTCATCATTTGCGTTTTTAGTACATTCAACCACGCTTTTTTTTAATTTTAACTGCTTGCAACTCTTCATTCCACCACTCACTGTTATCATTCTTATTTCCTACTACTTAGCACACCCACATACTTCTTTTGCACTGCTAACAATTGCTTCCTTCATTTGTTTCCAGATTTATTCAGTTTCAACTTGTTCACATTCAACTGATTTACTTGCGAGCGTTCTTACATACTTATCCTTATACCTTTTCACTAAACTTCTCACTCTTAATTTTACCCACTTACTTCCGTATCATCTTCCTCTCCATCCAAGTCCCCACTAACTTAATTTTACATAGAACAACATAATGATCCGATAATCCCATTCCCAAACCCCTCAACTGATTTAACATCCAACACATACTTCAACATCTCCTTCTTCACCAACACAAAAATCAATCATACTTTTCACTTCGATACCATCTCTAGCTTACACCATCTCTAGTATACTTATTGATACTCTTGTGTGTCTGAAGAAAGTATTACTTACACACATACCTCTCCTCACAGAAATCAATCAATCTTCCTACCATTCTCATTTTCTACTGACACCCCAAAACCACCTGTTAAAACAACTTTTTGATCATATAGTATATATATATATATATATAGCAGTATATATATATATATATATAAGTTATATATGTTATATATATATATATATATATATATATATATATATATATATATATATATATATATATATATATATATATATCCACTGTATATATAAAATCCGTATTAATAGTAAATATTTAGGCCTAGAAGGGGTATTGGTACTACTGTATAATTTAAAACATCTTTAATATACATAAAAAGAGGTATTTTTAAAAACAAAAACATTTTGTTTAATATGGTGTGTGGTGAAAAAACATTATAACCGACACACCCTATATATATATATATATATATATATATATATATATATATATATATATATATATATAGTATAGTTATATATAAATATATATATATATATATATATATATATATATATATATATATATATATATATATATATATATATATATATATATATATATATAGGGTGTATCATTAATATTGCGAAAAAATTCATTATGATATTCATTGCATAAATATAAGATATGTGTCAATAAACATTTCACCGAAAAGCCAAGATACAAGGTGATGAAACCTATTTAAACATTAAGATACAGTAAACTAAATTTGGAAAGGTAATTAACAAATTCATTCAATTTATTTAATTATAAGAATACATGCATTACTGCACAGAAGAAAATATACAACAGAAATAGTATGAAGCAATGGTGCACTAAGGTTATAACAAATGTTGAAAATGAGCACCTCCAGCTGGAGGGGTAAGGCCTCAGCCCAAAGACTGAGGCCCGAAACCCGCTTACACCCCCTTAGGGGTGATCCCCATTCTGTGGATTCACACCCTTTCAAGGTATGCATCCCTTGGGTGATCTCCAAGTAGTGCGTACAGTGTTGCCAAATCGCCTCTGTATGATGCGATGTTGCCAAACCTATCAGTTATTTATAGTAAAGCTTGAGATTGTTATACTTTGTTAATGTCTACAGTTTATTCACGCTGTCTACCTTTATTCATAGTTCAAAATGATGTTATATTTAATATGCATGACACTTTGATGAATGTAGTATCAATTCATAGTTCAAGATGCAGGTATCTTTGAAAGTTTGGACACTTTGTTAAGGGATTTTGTTAGATAATGCTGTTTTTATCTGTCGATGTTATGCTTGAAAAGTCAGTATAGGTTGAGTTTTGTTGTATGATGAGGGATAGGTTGAGAATTTATTCATAGGTCCAAATGTTAATGTCTTATTCGTAGATCATGATGTTAGTATCTATTATAGGTTTTCATCCTTTGTAAGTGTTAGATATGTTAGGCTATGTTTAATTTCTGTTACGTTTTTGTTAAATATTACTATGACAATGCGAAATTAAAACTGGTTTGTTAGAGAAATGATAAGTTTCGTAAGATATTTCTGTGTTAACTGACGATGATGTGTTAGAAACGTGAGCATAGGGAAAGTTTTTGCTGGGTAATGTTAGGTTTGCTCGAGAATTTTGTTAATGTCTACGTTTATTCATAATTCAAAATGATGTTATATTCGATATGAGTGACACTTTGATGAATATGATGATGATCATAGTTATTGATGCTGGTATCTTTGATAGATTGGTCACTTTGTTAAGCGGTTTTGTTAGATAATACTGTCTTAGCTGTTGCTGATATGTTGGAAAAGTAGGGATACATTGAGTTTGTATGTCTTGTTAGCTACTTCACCTTTGATAAGTGGGGAATTTTGTAAATGTTAGCAGATTATTCATACGTGAGGTATGTTAGTTTTGTCGTTGTACATTATATTCTTAGTTCAGGTTATGATATTTTAGCTTTATTGATGTGAAAAACTTTGTTACCTTAACATATATTCGTATGTCTGTATGATAAATATGCAAGGTTATGATAAATGTTTGTTAAATATTACTATGTTAAGGTAAAAATACCAATGATATGTTACAGATACGTTTGAAAAAGAGTGAACAGGTTACGTTCTGTATGCAATGTTAGTTACTTTACAGCTGTTAAGTATGAAATTTTGTTAATGTTGACTGTTTAGTCGAGCTTGAGGTATGTTAGGTTTGTCATTGTACGTTATATTCTTAGTTCAGTTAATGATATGTTAGCTTTATTGATGCTAAAACTTTGTTGGTTAAGCATATATTCGCTGATCAGTGTGATAAAGCGAACTTATTTTGTTATGTTTATCCAAAATGATACTCGAAATATGACTTGAATCGATAGATCATTAGATCATGAAAGGTGGGTGGGGAGGGGAGTAGAGGGACGGATGGTTTGATTTACTGATTTATTGATTTACAGCATTAAAATCAGTAAACTATTACACTTTACTATGGTATTTTATTCAAAGAACTTGTTTTTATGTTATGTTTGGATAAAACTTTTTTTTTTTATGTTATGTTTGGATAAAACTTTGTTATTTTTCATGTTATGTTTGGATAAAACGTTGTTGTGTTTAGTACTATTTCATCTGGAATATGATATTTAGGTGGCTATTATGATGAACTTTGTTAAATTTTACTATGTTTAATGGAAAACAGTTACGTTAGCTTTATGTCAGTATGATACAATTAGATAGGGTTACGCAAATTTTTGTTAAATATTAACATGTTAATGTAAAATTAACATTGATGTGTTAGAGATATGATTGAAAAAGTGTGAATAGGTTACGGTTTGTACGCTGTGCTAGGTTCTTTACTGTTGATAAGTATGGAACTTTGTTAATGTTAGTAGTTTATTCGTGCGTGAGATGTGCTAGGTTTGTCGTTGTACATTATATTCTTAGTTCTGATAATGCTACGTTAACTTTATTAATGTGGAAACAATGTTATGTTAGCATATATTTGGTGGTAAGTATATAAAGAACTTATTTTTATGTTATTTTTATCCGAAATGATACTCGAAATGTGACCTGAATCAACAGATCACAATATCATGGAAGGGGGGGGGGAGGGAGGGGGGTTGATTTGCTTTAGTGATTTAGCGGTTTAGGATCGGTAAACTATTACACTTTACTACGATATTTTATTCAAAGAACTTATTTTTTTATGTTGTGCCAGGATTAAACTTTATGTTTGCGATTATTTGTTGGGAATTATGATAGCTAGGTAAGGTCATGATAAATTTTTGTTAAATATTACTATGTTAAGGTAAAAAACTTTGTTACGTTAGCGTATATTCGTTGTTCTGTATGATAATTAGATAAGGATGTGATAAATTTTTGTTAAATATTACTGTGTCAATGTAAAATTAACGTTAATATGTTAGAGATATGTTTGAAAAAGTATAATAGGTTACGTTTGCATGCAATGCATAGTATTACTGATGTTAAGTGTGGACTTTGTTAATGTTAACAGTTTATTCATGCGTAAGTTGTGTTAGGTTTGTCGCTGTACACCATTTTCTTAGCTCGGGTTATGCTATGTTAGCTTTATTGATGTGATAACTTTATTACGTTAGCGTATATTCGTTGATTAGTATGGTAATTAGCCAATGTTATGATAACTTTTTGTTAAATATTACCATGTTAATGTAAAATTAACATTGTTATGTTAGAGGTATGCTTGAGAAAGTATGAATAGGTTACGATTTTGTATGTTATGTTAGTTACTTTACTGTTGTTAAGTGTGAAACTTTGTTAACAAAACAAGAATCAATGGTAGCGTAATGTTTCGAAAACGAACCAGACAAGAATCATAGTTCCGAAAAGTGGGTGGAGTTTGAGCAAATTCTCGAACTGATTGGCTGAAAAAGAATCTCATTACCTTTGAGGACTGCTTACGTGGCCATTTGATTTCCAACAGTACGCTTTGCTGGTACGATGACATCTCGCATCTCTACGCTTGTTGTCGATATCTTCATGAGGTCTTTGTTATACCCAATGATATCATTTATATTTATTCGTAAACCGAATGGAGACCGATCCATTGGTTGTATTCCAGCCATAGGTTCAAATAATAGATCCTTATTCATTTCTGCTGAAGAATTCATCAAGATTATCGACATATCTGCTGCTTGGGAAACGGATGAGCGTGTGTTATCCGATGGATGGATCGACGCGTAGTGAAATATCTGACTGGGGAGACAGTGAGAATGGTTCTAATAATGCTGCTTTCTCGTCGTGTGACAATATTAAAAGTCTTGATATACGCATCTATTGGAGACCGATCGATGGGGCGACTTTCTGGCGTTCATGTATAGGTTTCAAAGTTCGAACATCTGAAAATATTACAGCTTTGATTAAAATAAAAAATGAAATAACATCGCATCTTTGACTATGTTGACATACTCTGAGGATCTTAATACATAGCTCACCTTGTAATCTGTAATACACACTGAAACATGGAGCCACCAGATAATGTGATAGTACAGTGCAATTAATAACTATCAGCTTGATACGCTACTTCTCTCTGGAGAGGGAGAATGAATGCTGTTGAACCAAAATTATGCAGAAAATGGTTTAGTGTTGCAAGTATTTATATTTACATCCTTTCAAGGAGTGTTGGAGAGATATATAGAACTTGCTCAAATTATACAGAACCCTCTGTCCCATGAATAGATGATTTAATATGTTTAAAATAAAGCGTATGTTTTTATGTATTTATATAATGCTCTTTTCATTGAAAATTATATGTTATTTGAAAATTTGTTTTACTTCCCCTAGTCATGTGACCTTTATTGGTTAAGATGCTATGTGAAGGATGTTTATTCGTGCGGCTGTTGTGTGTTAAGTATGTTATGTTCATAGTTTAACTCTACCGAGGATATAACTTTGGTGTGTTAGCTGTTATCCTAATAGATCAAGAGATCAATAGATCGTTAGATCAATAGCTCTATAGATCAAGGGTGAGGTTGGGGGTGGGGTGTGTAGTTTGATTTACTGATTACTGATTTACTGGTTAGGTTATGGTAAATTATTGTTAAATGTTACTATGTTAATGTAAAAATAACTGATATGTTAGAGATATGTTTGAAAAAAAAAGTGTGAATAGGGATACGTTCCACATGCAGTGTAGGGATACGTTCCGTATGCAGTGTTAGTTAATTTACTGTTGTTAAGTATGAAGCTTTGTTAATGTTAACTGTTTATTCGTGTGTTAGGTTTGTGGGTGTACATTATATTCTTAGTTCAGGTTATATGTTAGCTTTATTGATGTGAAAACTTTGTTACGTTAGCATATATTAGTTGGTCAGTATGATAAATAGGTTAGGTTATGATAAATTTTTGTTAAATGTTATTGTTACTGTAAAATAACTGATATGTTAGAGATATGTTTGAAAAAAGTTTGAATCGGGTACGGTCTATGTTAGAGATATGTTTGACAAAGTGTGGATAGGTTACGTTTTTGTATGATATGTTAGTTACTTCGCTGGTGGTAAGTGTGGAACTTTGTTAATGTTAACTGTTTATTCGTGTTTAAGGTGTGTTAGGTTTGTCGTTGTACATTATATTATCAGTTCAGATGATGCTATGCTAGCTTTATTAAGATGAAAGCTTTGTCACGTTAGCGTATACTCGTTGATCAGTGTATAAAAATAATTTAACAACCCTGTATAGATTAGCATTTATTCATTGATTAGTATGATAGATAGGTTATGTCATGATAAATTTTTGTTAGGTTTTCTTAAAAAATTACTATGCTAACATAAAATGTTTTTAATAAATGTTATGTTGACCGTGTGACAAACAAGAATCAAATGTATTGCTTAATGTTTCGAAAATGAATCAAACAAGAATCATAGGTATTGTTTAATGTTTCGAAAAATGGGAGGAGTTTGAACAATTTCTCTACTTGTATCTGATAACTCTAGTGAAACAGGAAATACAAATACAAAAAGTGAAACGAATTGCTCGTAAGACCTGGGTTTGAAAATATAAATACGAACAGAAAATGAATCGACTGTAAAGCCTGAACATGAAAATACAGACATGAACAGAAAACGGTTAGGGTATAGAGCCTACGCATGGAATTATTTGAAACTGTATGGTTCGTTCGTCCGTCATATGCTTGTTTACTTTCTTCTGATTGGTCGATGAAAGAATCTCATTACCTTTTAGGTCTGTTTATAGTCATCGA
Source organism: Trachelipus rathkii (assembly GCA_015478945.1). NCBI lineage: Eukaryota > Metazoa > Arthropoda > Malacostraca > Isopoda > Trachelipodidae > Trachelipus > Trachelipus rathkii. The sequence continues at coordinate 47,108 of JABUQX010061684.1, forward strand.
TTTTCTGCCTTCAAAGGCATTTTTCAAAGTTGGTATGATGATCTCATTCTGTTCCTAGCTCGTTAGTGGTATCTTTACGAGGACCTTCGTAATACCCAACGATATGGTATTTATATTTTTTCGTAAAACGAATGGAGAGCGATATATTACCTGTATTCCATTCGAGGTGCAAATAATAGACCTTTATTCATTTCGGTTGAAGAATTCATCAAGATTATCGATACCACGGAAGCTTGGATAAAGGCTGAGTATGCGTCATCTGATGGATCGCCTCCAGGTGAAATATCTATCAGAGGTGACAGTGTGAGAGGTTATAATAGAATAGAGGTTGTTTTCATCGCCTCTGATAATGTTAGTATTGATGTAATGCACACCATTGGAAGCCCATCAATGCTATCACATTCGTACATGTATAGGTTTCACTGTTCAATCATCTGAAAATATTACAGCTTTGGTTAAAATGAAAAATGAATTAACGTCTCATCTTAAAGAGGTCGACATACTCGAGGACTTAATTCATATAGCTCACGGTGTAATCTATGATATTTACAAAGAAACATGTTACCGTATAATGCGATATACAGGAAAGCGTTAATAACAATCAGCAAGGATACGTTTACTTCTCTCTGGAACGAGAGAATGCTTGCTAATGAACCTGTGTATGCCGAAGAATGGACTAATGCAGCATGCAGTATTTATACTTACATCCTTTCAAAGGGTGTTGAATCTCTGGAGAAATATATAGAACTTGCTCAATTTATGCAGAATCCCCTGTCCTTTGATTAGATGAGTTAATATGTTTAAAATAAAACGTATGTTTTTATTTATGTATTTATGTAATGCTATTTTCATTGAAAATTATGTTATAAAAAATGAAAACTTGTTTTACTTCCCTCCATGTAAACTTTATTGGTTAAGATGTGCGATGGCTGTTTATTCATACGACTGTTGTGTGTTAAGTATGTTATGTTCGTAGTTTAACTTTAACATGTGTAAAATTTTGTTATGGCAGCTGTTATCCTAATAGCTCAATAGATCTATAGACCATGGATGGGTTGGGGGGTGATGGGGTGGGCGGTTTGATTTACTGATATACTGTTTTAGTGTCTGTAAAAATTTACATTTTTTTTTACGTTATAAACATAAAAAAGAATAAAATTTTTAGTTAAAAACAAAAAGTTTTAAGGAAACAAAATTAAAAATTAAATTTTTTTTTAAAAATAAAAAGTTTTAAAGAAATAAAATTAAAACTAAATAAAAGTTTTTTAAAAAAAAAGTTTTAAAGAAATGAAATTAAAAATTTGAAAAAATAAATAAATAAATAAACAACCAGTGCCGTACTGATTTATTAAATGAATATTTACTACATCAGTGTCGCGCCTGTTCGTTCTGTATGCATTGTTAATTACTTTACTGTTGTTAAATGATCTCTTGTTATTGTTAGCAGTTTATTCGACCTAAGGTATGTTAGGTTTTGTCATTGTACATTATATTCGTAGTTCAGTTGATGCTATGTTTGCTTTATTGATGTGAAAACTTTGTTACGTTAGTATATATTCATTGATCAGTATGGCAGTTACACAAGGTTATGATAAAATTTTGTTAAATATTACTATGTTAATGTAAAAATATCCATGATATGTTAGAAAAGTGTGAGTAGGGTGCTTAGGGCTGTCGTTGTACATTATACCTTAGTTTGCTTATGACACGTTAAAGTAATTTTATTGTAAAACTGTTATGTTAGCATATATTCATTGATCAGTATGATAATTAGACAAGGTTATGATAAAATTTTGTTAAATATTACTATGTTAATGTAAAAATATCCAGTGTTGGGTATTGAGGAGGATTGGGTGGGTGGTTTGATTTACTGATTTACAGGTCTAGTATAAAACACAAATTTCTTAAGTTATAAATATGAAAAGCATAATTTTTTTTGTAAAAAACAAACTGTTTAAAGCTTATAAACAAAAATAAATGAAAGTTTTGTGTTATGTTATACATAATATGACATGAATCAATAGATCATAGATGGAGAGGGTCGTGAGGCTGGGGAGGCTGGGGAGGCTGGGGAGGCTCTGGAGACTCTGGGGCTCTGGATGCTCTGGGGGTTAGGTTGATTTATATAAAAACGTAAATTTTTAAGTTATAAACTTAAAAATAAAAAATTTAATTTTTTTAATTTTTTTAAATTTTAATTTTTTTTTAATAATTTTTTTAATTTTTTTTTAAATTTTTTAATTTTTTTTTTAATTTTATTTTTTTTTAAATTTTTTCTTTTCTGTATCGAGGATACATCATAAGAAAGATGTATACCAAGTTTCGTCGTTCTATGTCAATATTTCAGGTTTGGGGGCCGGAGACCCCCCTTTGGGTGTGTACGGCTATTTAACCCATATATGATGTGAGTACCTTATATGATGGGTATATACCGAGTTTCATCGTCCTATGTCAATTTCCAATGATTGAGGGCGGAATCCCCCTCTGTGGAGGGGGGTCCTAGACACCCTATACGGTCTTATAACCATCATATTCGAGATCTACGGGTTCGATAACCTATATAAGTACACCAACATTGTTGTTATACGAATGTTTATTAACTCAGCACCGCACCGGCTCCAGCACCGGTGCCGGAGCCAACTCCTCAGATTCCAATACCAACTCTTTCTAGAAATTCAACTCTGAATCCTCTCACCAAATTTCAGCCTTCTACGAACACTTCGATTTTTTAATGGGGGTGGGGTCCCCCTTCGGGGGACCCAGGGGGACGTAACCTCGTCTACGATGAGGTTACCTCATCATCTAACCCCCCTCCAAATTTTAACCCGATACGATAACTCTAACCCATGTAGATATATATCGGAGCCATAGGCTGAGCCGGAGCCGGAGCCGGAGCCTAAAAATCGATTCCCTTCAAGAATCGATATGCTCCTCTCAGTTATTTCATATATATATATATATATATATATATATATATATATATATATATATATATATATATATATATATATATATATATATATATATATATATATATATATATAGGGAGTCTGAGTCGGTGTCGGAGTCGAAGTCGAAAGGCTGGCTTGCGTTCGAGGTGGAACCGAGTCGGAGCCGGAGTCGGAGTGCGTAAAAATTCCTTACAGGAATCGTTTTCGACTCAGAATCGATTCCCTTCGGGAATCGATTCTTCGTATCCAAATTTCAGCCTTCTACGATCAATTTAATTTTTAGGGGGCAGCGTCCCCCTACGTAGGGGTACGTAATCTCGTCTACGACGATTAGCGTCATCACGCTCGACCCGAACTCGATTTAGGCCTAATCTTCGATCGCTCGGAAGCACACAACAAGGGCGTAGCCACATATTTTGCGTTCGCTCTCGGGGGGAGACTACCCCCTATATACATCCTAGAGACTTGAAATTTCGCGTGTATCGAGCTTAATACCTCAATAGATTATATTCCAAGTTTCAGACCGATACCTCTATTCCTTCCTATCGAAAAGGGTGGAGGCGCTCAAACTGTCCTATTACTACTCTTATGGACGTTAAGTGTAGGTTTAAGTGATTTTAAATATAAAGATATATATATATATATATATATTTGTTATATATATATATATATATATATATATATATTTATGTATATATATATAGGTTCTTTTACACAGAATTGATTTAGATATTGCCTAGTTATTATAGTAATAATACAATTAATTAAAGTTCTAGATGAGGATAATATCCATTCAGTCTGTATAATCAATTTAAATGTTATTTATTATATATGGTACCTTTTAAGGAGGTTGAGATTGGTTTTGGAAGTTTAATTATTAAAAAACAATGTCTTAGACTAAAGGTATAATTAGTTATAAACTTAAAACAAAAATTATATTTTTTTATTATAACCAATAAGAATTCTTAATAAGTAAACTATACTGTACTTTCATTTTTCAAAAAGTGCGGAACAAAAAGCAGAAGTTTTTTTTAATCCGCAAGTGCAAGTCCGCTAATTTCCTGACGTCTCCGCACCTCCGCTAGTCCGCACCTATTCTCGGATATATATATATATATAGGGGGGGAATTAGTCCTACCCCGTAGTTCCCCGGAAGGCCGAGAGAGACCCCGACTCCCTGTCCATTGGTGTGGTATACCTCTTGGGGTATTCTTTAGTTAAAAAAAAGCAAAATTTAATAGAAAGTCTATTTATTTTAACGATTAACCAATAAAAGGTCTCTAAATAGGCTCTCTAATCATATTACTATAATTATTAACAATAATTTTTTTTTTTTTACATTCTATCCATGTAAATTTTACCAGGATTCTAAAATATATTCCTTTAGCTTGCTATTGTAGTTTTTGGATATAATTCTTTTTAATTTTTTTTTTTTTGTACATTATCCTGCACTAAAATTGGACCAGCATTCCAGCAATGTATTCCTTTTCCTGGTAGCTGTTGTAGTTTTTGAGATATGGATTGTGGCTCTTTTAGAGTTTTTTATATATATATATATATATATATATATATATATATATATATATATATATATATATATATATATATATATATATATTATATATATATATATATATATATATATATATATATATATATATATATATATATATATCACAGTATAAATTTAGACCGTTTTTGTTTTTGTTATTTGTGCTTATGCTCGGTAAGAAATGCTTACACAGTTTCAGCACGAATTTCCCTGCAAAAACGAACACGATTTCTTACGTGGTTTACTTTGTTTACAAACAATGGGAATCAGCTGCTGAGAGGGAGCCACTCGATTTGGGATAAACAGAAAAAAAGTTTATATTACAAATAATTGATCAACTATTGTGATAGAGTTTATCGATTTGGAAGAAATTAGATTTAAAGCTGATTTTATTGAATGAAATATTCATTAATTCAAACGGGCCTACCACGCCGCCATTTTTTTGTAAGAACGTTCTAAATTCAGCAAGCACAGGAAATAGCAACCTTATAGAATTAAGAAAATTTCTTACGTTTGGTAAGCATTTCTTACGATTTTGCGCTAAGTTTGACAAAAACGAACGCAAACTCGAGCATTTCTTACGTTTCGTAAGCACAAATGCAAAAACGTAAACGCCTATATTAAGACCGTTTTCGTTTTTGTCATTTGTGCTTACGCTCGATAAGAAATGCTTACCCAGTTTAAGCACGAATTTTGTTCATAAACGCGCGATTTCATATAAAAGTTACTTTTGTTTACAAACAATTGGAATTAACTGCTGTGATGGACCACGTGGTTTTGGAATAAACAAAAATAAAAAGATAACAAAGGGTTTATATTACAAATAATTGATCAACTATTGTGATGAAGTTTATCGATTTGAAAGAAATTAGATTTAAAGCTAATTTTATTGAATGAAACATTCATCATATCAAAAGGACCTACCACGCCGCCATCTTGTTTGTTTACATTTTTCGTAAGAACGTGCTTAAATTCGGCAAGAATGGGAAACAGCAACCTTATAGAATTATGGAAATTCCTTACGTTTGGTGAGCATTTTTCACGATTTTGCGCTAAGTTTGACAAAAGCGAAAGCAAACTCGAGCATTTCTTACGTTTCGTAAGCACAAATGCACAAACGAAAACCGTCTAACATACTACAGTAGGTCAGATAGATACGAAAATTATCAGACAAATTGCGGATATATATATATATAAATGCAGAAAACGTAGATTCAGTAAATATATATATATATATATATATATATATATATATATATATATATATATATATATATATATATATATATATATATATATATATATATATATATATATATATATATATATATTAAATGCAAAATTAAAAAAAAAGAAATTTGAAACTTTAATTTCTAGAAAGGGTGAAGCTGCGTCTCTCGAAGTCGTCGAGTCATTGAAGAAAATTTTTAAATTCTCTTCGTCTGATAGGAAGGGGCTGAAAACCCCCTTCTATCAAATCCTACTTTTCGCGAATGGTGTTGATAAGCTCAAAACCTTTCAACTACCAACACCACCCTGCACCAATGCGAGAAATTGAAATATATTATATATATATATATATATGTTATATATATATATATTGTTATTATATATATATATATATATATATATATATATATATATATATATATATATATATATATATAGTATATATATATATATATATATATATATATATAGAGAAATATGTAGTTATATACATATATATGTATATGTTGTTATAAATATATATATATATATATATATATATATATATATATATATATATATATATATATATATATATATATATATATATATATATATATATATATATAGA
>JABUQX010061685.1:0-5000 GCA_015478945.1 Trachelipus rathkii
ATGAACTGGAGCGCCGTCGTGCATGAAATAAATTTTCGATCTTAATTGTAATGGTCTTCCAGTAGTGTTGCGAGTCATGTTTCAGTTGTGCAAAAGCACAATTGGCGATAAACGTCTCCAGTAAGCCTCGTTGGTAAAAAGAATGGACCTATCAAATGGTCGCCAACAATTCGACCCATACATTCATGAAAACGTGGGTGTTGATGGCGGCTTTCAACCTATTGCATGTGGGTTTCTCATCAGCCCATAATGTGAATTATTGCGGAATTCGATATGGCGTCCTCTGAAAAATTTGCTCATTCGGTGTAACAACTATTTCTGCTAAATGGTGAGGTTTGTCTGCAATTTTCTATTGCATCCATCGACACAAAGCTCACTCTTCCAAGGAAAATTCTGCTTTAGGTGCCTGCACTCGTTGGATGTGATGAGGGTACATTAGTTGTTTTTTCCAACAACCCTGAAAACTGTCCGAATGACATTACATGTTGTGTTACAGCCATCTTCTGGTACTTTGTTGTAGGACTGTCCTCCATTTCTTGGAGAACTGTTCTCGACCATCTTGGAGTTGATACTCAGTGCGAGTGCTGTTCCATTCGTCAGTTTTTTAAATTCCTGTTTCTCTAAAGACTTTGATGGAGCCGTGAAAACATAGTATGATGCGGGATGAAACGATTAGGGTACATTTCTTCATAGAGACGCATGTCTGCTAATGAATTACCGTTCGTACGACCGTAAACAAAATGCATATCGCACATTTCACTATTTGTGTAATTCATTTTGAAAATATGAGCAACACTTTAACACAGAACTTGACGCGACACGGACTAGTATATGTATAAATGAAGCGAGATACGGAACTAGTAAATAACAGGTAGGTAACCTTTTTTACGGTATATTTGTGCTTATTTTTAAAGGTTGAGATGTGGCACTTGACGTTCAATGGAATATATCAGATATGTCCCCCATAAGTTTCATCACCTTGTATCTCTGGAAACGAGGCGTTTTCGGTGAAATGTTTATTGACACATATTATCTTATATTTACGCAAGGGAAAATAAAATTAAATATTTTCGCAATATTAACAATACACCCTGTATATATATAGTATAATATATATATATATATATATATATATATATTATATATATATATATTTATATATATATATATAATATATTATATATATATATAATATATAATATATATATATATATATACAGGTTGTAATCGTTAATATTGAAAAAATTCAGTTTGATATTCCTTGCTAAAATATAAACTTTTCAATATGTGCCATAAACATTTCACCGAAAACGCCCCCCGTTTCCAAGATACAAGGTGATGAAAACTTATGTGGGACATAATCTGAATATATTCCCTGCCCGTACCGTGCCAACATCTCAACCTTTAATAATAAACACAAATATACCGTAGGAAAGTTACCTACCTGTTATTTATAGTATATGTATAACTGAAGCGAGATACGAACTAGTAAATAACAGGTAGGTAACATTTTCTACGATTGGTGTTTATTATTAAGGTTGAAGATGTGGCACGTTTAGTTTAATGTTTATTGTAACTTAATGTTTAAATAGGTTTCCTCACCTTGTATCTTGGAAACGAGGCGTTTTCGGTGAAATGTTTATTGACACATATTATCTTATATTTATGCAAGGAATTTCATACTGAATTTTTTTGCAATATTAATTAGAAACATTTCAATATATATATATATATATATATAATATATATATATATATATATATATATATTATATATATATATATATATATAATATATATATTATATATATAATATATATATATATATATATATATATTATATATATGATATATATATATATTATATATATATATATTATATATATATAATATATATATATATATATATATATGATATTATATATATATAATATATTTCTCCCCTGGCCCACCTTATTGGAGGGGCCACACCGCCTCCAGAAAGCCGGCCACTGCTCTTGGGCGGTTCCACAGGTCAAGTAAAGAAGTCACAGCGAAGGTGGTACGCGGGGCGTCGAGGGCGGGGCACTGCCAGAAGGAGTCTCCATTGTGTCGTGGGATATAGACGACATTACTGCAGATCGGGGGGATATAACGTTGTAAGTTTGAATCTGAATTTATATTGCATAAGATTTGGGTGGTGGCCTGATCTGCTCCGGGCGAGGTTAATTTGGTTTCTTCTGGACAGTGATTCTTCTGTAGGGGAGATGTTTGGGGATGGTGTGTTTAGTAGATTGTTATTGGGGCGATTTTGTAGATATGTGTTAGTTAATTGTGTATGGATGTGAGAGAGCCAAGACCTATTTGGGGGTGGGGGGGGGAATGTTGTTGTAGATGTCATTATAAAGTTTGGCTGGTGAGGAGGGGGGGGATTTTAGTCTGTGTCGGGGGGGGGTTGGAGAGTATTTGGTGGCATGGATGGGTTGGATTGAGTGTTTTCTGGAAAAATTGTGTCCCTACCATCTTCAAGTGGGTAGGGATGGGAAGGATGTGTGTCTCGTCATGTAAATGCTGGATGGGGTTGTTTTAGTGCATCCAGTGATTATTCTAAGGGCAGTGTTTTGTGTAACTTGTAATTTATTTAAGTTGATGTGATAGTGCTGAGCACCAATGCGGGGGAGGCATAGTTGATGATTAGTTCTGAGGAAGTGTTTGGTAGATTGTTGGTAAGGAGTTTTTCTGTCAGCTAAATTGTGTTGGGAGAGAGAGTTCAGAGGGTGTTTAATTTCCGTTGGGTTGAGGAAGTAATTTGGTCGATGTGGGGGGAGAAAGTCATGTGTGTGTCGTAAGTGAGTCCTAATATTTTTGGGGTTTTGTTTAGGGGGAGGGGGTTGTTGTTCAAGTAGACTATTGGGTGGAATGAAGATTGGTGGCGGTCTGTGGTTAGGAGGGTAATGGAGGATTTAAGGGGGGAAGCTGTCATTCTAAATTGTTGAGTAGCCAAGTTTCTAATAATTGTAGGTATTCTTGGGTGTGTTGGGTGGCTGTATTTACAAGTGGATGTTGGGAAATGAGACTGATTGTCGTCTGCGTAAGTAATTAGTATGGTGGATTGGTTGGTAGGGGAGGGCAGATCTGCTTGTAAAGAGAATTGAAGAGGAATGGAGAGAGAATGGCGCTTTGGTACACCGTTTTTGTAGTTCTATGGAGTGTGGAGGGTGTTTTTATAGGACTTTGGCGTATCTTATTGGTAAGGAAATTTGAGAGCCACTTTTTATCATTGTTTTCTATATAAATATTAAGAACAGGATTTCCTCTCAGTATGGGTTCGAGTTCTCGTTCGGCCAAGTGAACGGACACAAAAAATTTGACGTTAGTAGGAGATCTTTCCTGCAATATTTACGTATTGCAAGTTTACGGCATATTGTATTACCACTAATCTCAATACACACACTTCCCTACAACCATTAAGCAACACATACAACAGAAAAACAGTCTATTCACAACAAAATCACTTTCTCATGCTTCATCGGCATTGGAAAAGCCGCGTACAAATGTGCGAAACCCACGCCTTAACGGTGGCAAACATATCCGACTAACGTAGCGCTGCAAGCAGGGCTGCCTGTCGGGCCTAAAGTATTACTGCACCTTCCACTTGGTCAGAAACAATACAAATACTTTCCCTGAATTCTCGGAATATATTTGTGCTATGTGGGTAATAATAATAATAAATATATATTAGTATATTATATATATATATTCTATATAAATAATATATATATATATATAATATATATATATATATATATATATATTATAATATATATATATATTAAATAAATAAATATATATATTAATGATATATATATAATATATATTTATTATATACGGTATATATATGTTAGATGGTGAGCAGCTGGAACAAGTGTCTGAGTTTAAATATTTAGGATATATGTTGGATGAAAAGGGAACGGATGATGCAGAGTGTAGTAGGAAAGATGTGAATGGCAGGAAGGTGGCCTGGTGCAATTAAATTGTTGGTGATGTAAACGGGAATAAGTCTTGAAAGTGTTCAAGGGTCTAATGAGGTATGTTGTTACTGTGTTAATGTATAGTAGTGAGACTATGGTATGGAATGAGAGGTATAGATATAAAGTTAAATGTGTTCCGATGGACAATCTTTATAGATATAAAGTTCAATGTGTTCAGATGGACAATCTTAGGGGCGTGTTAGGTGTGAAAAGAATTGATAAGATGAGGAATGAACGTATTAGAGAGTTATGTGGTGTGAAGAAAGGAGTAAATGAGAGAATAAATGAAAGTACGTTGAGGTGGTTTGGTCATGTGGAAAGGATGAATGACAATCGGTTGGTTAAGCGGATGCATAGTGGTGAGTGTGTTGGAATCAACCGGCTGAGACCGAAGAAAAGTGGATTGAGTCAGTAAACGAATGTCTGAAGGAGAGAAATGTGAGTTTGGCAGAGGCGAGAATAAAGGTGCATAATAGGAGTGAAAGACGGGGTTTTGTAAGGGGTATATGGTTGTGGCCCACCTAGGCCAGGGGATGAACCCTACACTTGACGATATGCCATAGTGAGGGTCCGTCGCGGTCCCATGAAGCTCTAGGGTGGATTTTCTGACTGCGCCGAGTTCTCCCTAATAGGTATTGAGGGGGTGGTAAGGCTGAGCGTTCTTTTCGACTTGTGTCATGTTCTTCTACTACTTCTCTTTTCCTTACCCCCAGTCTTGGGGGGGGAAAAAAGGAAGATGATGATGAAAAAAAAAATTTTTGGGTTTCCACCCACAGATTAAAAACCCCTGGTGTAGGCTAGGAACCGACCGGGGCCCCGGCCAACCCCGGCCATTTTTCGCAGCCCCGGCCAAAAATCAGGCAAAACCGGGGTTTTCTACCGGGGTTAACTGTAAATTTACCTAAATAATAGAGGGTTAAATCAAACAAAAATAAAAAAATATATTTTAATTCCATTACTCCTTTGTTATAAATTGATGCAAAATATAAAC
>JABUQX010061685.1:7500-30268 GCA_015478945.1 Trachelipus rathkii
TATGTGTATCAATGCATCAGAGTGTCGTCTGTAATTATTGCATTTGTAAGGTGCATTGTTTTGAATCGTTGCTAGATATTACTGGCAGGTAAGCTTGTATTTTATATAATTTATTTTTTTGAAGTTTCGCAATTATTATATCGTGGTAATAAATATAAAACATTTTATAAGTTTAAATATTTATTATTTTAACATATGGTTAATTGTCAAAGTCACAATTTTTGTTTGTTAAAAAGATTTGTTTAAATTACTAATAGGCAACTCTTTGCATTGGAGTAACAGCTGTTTTATATGTCAGCTGGTCTTGCATTGTCTTGTGCACACTGAAAAATCGACGTTTTTTGTAAATGCTAAATTCATTTAATTTTCAAGTAAAGATTTAATATCTCTGATCAAATCACCCAGTCTGTATATTTTTGTTAAAATATTTTATTTATTTATATACATTCTTGAACATAAATATTTATATATATATTTATATACATATTTATGGGCGAGGATCTATATAAATTTAATATTAGAGTATTTTACTATTGTTTAATAATTGCTTGCATATACACATTCGTGCACATATAAATGTACATATCGCATGTATATATATATATGGTCGTTGATCTGTATTGCAAAGAATATTTAAAGTATAAAATATAATTAATATTAAGTACTGAGGTTCTATCTATTCAGTGCGCATGTACGTGGATACCTTCGGACATCTAACTGCATGTTCATGGATGCATAAAACCTAGTCTTGTATAAAGCAGTACACATTCATTTATTTTTTTTATTAAAGTATTTTTAAACTTATTCCAGTAGTTTTCTTGAGTGTTTCCAAAGGTAATTTATTTTCTTATTTATTTAAAAATTCAAGTAGCAATTATTTTAGGTCTTAAAGACATTGAGTTCATGATCAAAGTATTGATCACAAGACAGGTAAATTCTTTGATAACGAATGATATTGACTGATCAGGTTTTCACATAAAGCAACGAACCCGGTCAAACCGTTGTTCCACTTGAAGGATCTTCAGAGAGATAGGTTGGTGAGTTTTTAAGTATAAAGTTGCACTATATTATTGCACAGGCCGGTAGCTCATTCAACAGGAGATCTAGATACTGTTACAATATAGGTTTGAGAATCTAAGAAAGTGATAGTTGGTGGATTGTCAAGGGGGCCTGGCCAAGGATTTGTTTATCAGTCTGAAGAGTAAGTTGTTTGACATTTAATTTCATTATCTTTCAACCAGTCCATTCCATTTAAATTGAGTAGTCCTTGTCCGGATATTTATTTGTAACCCTTCAAGTCCATTATATCGTTATATTGAATCCTGCGGTTGTGAATTAAGTTTGCTATTTTGTTAAATATTTGAGCACAGTGTATCCATTCGTAATTGCTTTGCTAGAACCTGTGCTAGAGTTACTATTTAAGTATTTTCACCAATATCGGCATTTGGGATATATGTTGATATTGTGTTGTAACTGTCAATATAGTCCGTTATACGGTTTATTTTATTGAAGTTGAACGTATATGATTTTATGCGTATTGGTGAAATAGTATTTTTGCTATTGCAACAATACCCATTATTTGGAAACAATTAAACTCTGAATAATTTTTAATCTATTATATTTTTAATACTTATAAATATAATATATAATATTATATATATATATATAAATATTATATATATATATAGTATATATATATATACTATATATATATATATATATATATATATTATATGTATATATATTATATATATATATATATATATCTTATATATCTACTATATATATCTATATATATTATATATATAATATATATATATATAAATATATATAATTAATATTGTTTAGATAGGCAGTAAAATTTACAAAGTTGAGCGAAACCGAAAATAGTGATTTCGAAATTCCCGATTTTCACTTAGTTTGTGTTCTGGGGCGAAAACACTATTTTCCCGCAAGATTTTGGGAAATTCTACTACAAGATTGGGTTTAAACCAGTAAATATATATATATATATATATATATATATATATATATAATATTATATAATATTAATATATATATATATATATATATATATATATATATATATATATATATATATATATATATATATATACATTTGTAATTTTGCGGTTAGAAATTGGTTTTCATACGTGTATCAGTAGAAGCCAAATTTCAGAATTTTGGTAGAAAACGTGATTTGTGATTCGTGCGTCAAGAAGTGACTTTGTTAGTGGACGATATATTTTATAATCTGTTTTGTATACAACGATTATAACAATGGCTACTTCTAATACTGAGTTTGTAGAAATGTGCAAATCAATGGGTTTTTCGGGCAAGGAACTCGCTGCTGCACTAAAAGATAGAATGGCTCAGGAAGCCGCGCGCGAGCAACAGAAGATTGCTGCTGATTTGGAGGAAAAGAAATTAGCTGCTGCTTTGGAGGAAAAGAAATTTGCTGCTGCTTTAGAAGAGAAAAAGTTAGCGCTTGAGACAGAAGAGCGAAGGGAGAAAGCTAAGCTTGAAGCTGAAAGGGAGAAAGCTAAGCTTGAAGATGAAAGAGAAAAAGCTAAGCTTGAAGCTGAAAGGGAGAAAGCTAAGCTTGAAGCTGAAAGGGAGAAAGCTAAGCTTGAAGATGAAAGAGAAAAAGCTAAGCTTGAGGCTGAAGCGGGAGTAGAGAAAGCTAAGATCGAAGCTGAAGCGCAAAGAGTTAAGTTGGAGGCGGAAAAAGATGCAAGAGAAGCAGAAGAAAGAATGCTACAGATGAAGCTTGATGCCGAAGATAAACAGCGTCAGCATGACGCAGCAATAGCTTCACAAAGCACTCAGAGCAGCCACAGCACTTCCTACGCCAGTAAATACCCGAAGTTGAAGCTTCCATTCTTCGATGAGAGAAAAAATGATATAGAAGAATACTTGTTAATGTTCGAGAAACAAGCGGAGGCGAACGACATCCCTATGGAAAAGCGAGCATTTGTTTTAGGGTGTTTCTTGACAAGTAAAGCTGTTAATGTGTTCAACAATTTGCCTGTCGCAGAGCTGAAGAATTATGAAGGCCTAAAAAGAGCTTTGTTAGAGAGGTACGGTCTCACAGAAAGTGGGTACTGTGCTAAGTACAAAACCATGAGTCCTACGGAGGATGACAATCCTAGGGTGTACTTACAGAAAATAATTGAAGCCCTGAAAAAGTGGATTACTGCAGCAAATGTAACACTGACACCAGATGATCTTATTGAGTTTTTCTCAGTGGACAAGTATTTAAATACTGTCCCCAAAGAACTCGCTACCTACCTAAGGGAGACAAAGAAGAAGATACCGGAAGAGATCATAGCTAGTTCAGAGGGATACATGGAAGCTCATCGTTTAAAACTCGCAACAAACAGTCACACACGAAATCACAATCACGCGGATAAGAGTCATCATAATAACAGTAATAATTTTAGATCGAGAGGCAGTGGTTACTCAACGAATAGTAATCATAAAAGCAATGACCAACGTACGTCGAGGGTAACAAACAATGAAAGCAAGATCGGTGGAGGAAGCGGCGACAGACAGGGTCAGCGTCGCAGTAGCAGTGAGCCCAGGGTGGTGATCACGTGCTTCAAGTGTCAAAGGAGAGGGCATCTCGCAAGAGACTGTAGAGCCCCTCCATATTTCAACAATAGTGGAAGAGGACAGAGTAGTTCAGGCAGACAGAAAGAGGAAACGAAAGGCAGGGAGCATCCGGAGTCCTCTGAAAGGGCAGTAAAGTCCTGAAGGTTCAGGTGGAAGAGCCGAATCTCCCTGAATATGAAATGAGGAAGGTGGAAAATACAGATTCGTCACACCCTACTGTGACTTATGGGATGTGAATGGCTACCACGTCAAAACCCTCCGTTGATACGGTTTTGTAATGTTGTTTGTCGTGGGAAAAGAAATTCGTACCGAAGAGGTGTTTATTGGGAGACAACATGCAATAAGCAATTGCTGGACTGGTACGGTGATAGAAAGCCATCTCGCGCAAGTATCGATGTGGATACCCCTTATTACGTGGGTAGGACAACCGCAGCTGTGCTGCCGGAAGTCGTCTATGATTTAGTCATTGGGAATGTCAAAGGTGCATTGCCCGTAAGTCAGCCTAACCTCGCATGGGAGTCGACTGAGTGTCGAGGTCTTCGTAAAGTAGAAGACGAGCATAACCATAGAAGTTTGCTATTCCCCATCGCCGAGAACGCTGAGGAAGATTCTTATGAAGAATCTGAACAAACCAATCATAGTTTTGGAATGGCGAGTTTGGAGGGGGAAGAATTTTACAGAGGGAAACCGTCCGTACCACAGTCTTTGGACGTTGAGAAAAGAGACGTCGAACCATCCGCGGAGCCATCACTAAACGTGATCACAGGGTCCCAATGTTCATCTAAGGGTGAAGAAGTTACAGGAAAAGAAGAAGTTGAAGTCCCTATAAAACCACTAATAGATGTTGAAGAAGGTACAGAAGTACCGGGTGTCCCAGTGACATCAGTTGAAGAGAGTACACGCTGGTCTGATGAAGTAGATCGTGTTAATGAGGATGGTGAGTCATTGAGAGGTGAGATAGCCGCGCGCACACAAAGTTCCAGAAAGAAGAATGTAGTAGCTGTGGGTGAAGGAGAGGAGATGACTCATAGTGGAGATCTACAGGAACTTGCTAGTGATCGGGAGACTTTTAAGAGTAAACAGAAGGACGATGTTACTCTACAGAGGGTGTGGAGGTCAATAGAAAAGGGTGAGAACAAGTATATGGTAAAGAATGGTGTATTATTTAAAAGAGTTGTGGAAAATCAGCAGGAGAGATTCACTTTGGTTGTACCAAAAGAATATAGGAGTAGGGTGATGAAGATGGCACATGATGAAGTCTTCGGTGGCCATCAAGGTGTAAAGAAGACAATGGGTAAGATCACACAACAGTTCTATTGGCCAAATATATATCAAGATGTAACAAAACATTGTTACTCATGTGATATATGTCAGAGAACGTGCCCGAAAGGCTCGGTGAAGAAAATACCTCTGTGTCCTATGCCCATCATTGAGGAGCCTTTTCAAAGGGTAATTATTGACCTGATCGGACCTATCTCACCACCATCTTCAGAAGGGCATCAATATGTCCTAACGCTTGTGGATGCGGCCACGCGTTATCCGGAAGCTGTACCTCTAAAGAGTATTACTGCACAGAAAGTTACCGAAAGCTTGGTATCTATTTTCATGAGGTTGGGGGTGCCAAAAGAAATACTCAGTGACAATGGTCGTCAGTTCACTTCTGATTTAATGAGGGACGTGACGAAGATGCTTAATATTAAGCAGAAGTTCTCTAGTATTTACCACCCAATGAGTCAAGGATTGACAGAAAAGTTCAATGGTACCTTGAAACGAATGCTCAGGAGAATGTGCAGTGAGCAAGTGAGAAAATGGCATAAGTTTCTAGAGCCATTATTATTTGCATATAGGGAGGCTCCGCAGGATTCCACAGGATTCTCTCCATTCGAGCTCCTGTATGGAAGGACTGTGCGAGGTCCAATGCAAATTTTACATGAAATTTGGGCAGGAGATATCAATCCTGAAGAGGCAAGGTCAACATACAGGTATGTTTTTGACTTGCAAGAAAGGCTAAACGAAACTCTAAAGTTGGCTAGAGAAAATTTAGCAAGAGCCCAGATTTCACAGAAAAAATATTACGACAGAGGCGCGAAGACCAGGAAGCTGAAAGTAGGAGACTTGGCTCTCGTTCTCCTACCAACTTCCAACAATAAGATGCTGATGAGATGGGGCGGACCGTACACAGTGGTGGAATTGTACGGTAAGGATAATTACAAGATCCAAGTTGATGATGTAATTAAGACGTACCATATCAATCTACTAAAGAAATATAATGTGAGAGAGGAGAGTGAAGAAGAAGAAGAGATGGATCAACATCGGGCGAATATCGGTGCTTCTGCGGTGCTCTTAGACACCGAGAACGAAGAAAATATCGCTTTAGTGGACATGAATCCTACAATGGTACAGAAGGAGAAGCTGTCTGATACTAAGATCAGTAAAGACATCACAGATTCTATGAGGAGAGAGTTGGTAGAGATCTTGGAAAGGCATGAAGGAATTTTTACGGACGTGCCTGGCACTGCAAAGAATTACTATCATGCGATAGACCTTATAGATGATACCCCCATCAGACTGAAGCCATATAAGTTACCTTTCACGACGCGGACAGAACTGAAGAAGGAGACAGATAAGATGATACAAATGGGTATCATAGTTCCCTCCACGTCGCCATATTCAGCGCCTGTAGTCGTTGTCCAGAAAAAGGACGGAAGTAAAAGAGTATGTTCAGATTAATGGGCCTTAAATAGGATCACGGTCTTCGATCCTGAGCCTATGACCACTACCCAGACTTTATTCACCAAGTTTGCCAAGGATAAGTTTTACACAAAACTTGACCTAGCCAAGGGCTATTGGCAAATTAAAATAAAGCCTGAGGATTGCTATAAAACCGGTTTTTCAACCGAAGATGGTCATTTCCATTACCTCAAGCTGCCGTTCGGTATGGTGAATGCCGGCGCGACGCTTGTGAGATCAATGCGCAGGATCCTGGATGGTATCAACGATGTTGACTTTTACATTGATGATATTATCGTCCATTCCCAGACCTGGCGCGAACATACGATCACGATTGAGACTGTACTACAAAGACTCCAGGAGGAGGGATTCACCATCAGACCGACGAAGTGCGAGTTTGCCTCGTCGAGTGTTGAGTTCTTAGGTCATTACATTGGCAATGGCACTAAAGGATTGCATGAAGACAATGTAGTCAAGATCAAAAAGACAGAGCCACCTAAGAATAAAAAGCAAGTAAGGTCTTTCTTAGGGCTCACTGGTTACTACCAGGATTTTGTGAAGAACTATGCACAAATTGCAGCGCCATTGACTGACCTGACGAAGAAGGGTGAGCCAACAAAGATTAGGTGGGAGTCCAAACATCAGCAGGCGTTCGAGAAGCTGAAAGAAGCTTTGAGCTCGAAACCGATTTTAAAGATGCCTGAGTTGGAGAAGACATTCACGCTACAGGTGGATGCATCCGGCACCTCACTAGGATATGTCCTCCTACAGGAAGACGGAGGAGTCCTACATCCAATCGCATACGGAAGTAAGAAATTGTCTGAAACACAGCAAAGGTATTCAACCTTGGAGAAGGAGGCGTTAGCGATTGTGATGGGCATCAGAAAATTCGAGCCATACCTCTACGGAAAGGAGTTTATCCTTCAGTCGGATCACAGACCGCTGACGGCGATGAACAAGAAGAGGTATGAAAATAACAGGATAATGAGGTGGTCTTTATACCTCCAAAGATTTCGGTTTATCCTGAACCACATTAGTGGGAAAGATAACGTCATTGCTGACTACCTAAGCAGGTCGTATGCCGATGATAATTTGGGTTCATCATCAGAAGCCTCTACAGAAGAAGGAGCGCAATGATAAATGAAACCAATGTTTTATCATCATGTAAATAAAAGCAAAGTGTACCAATTTGCTTCTTGTTGGGTGGGCCAAAGATGTAATGCAGTATTACATGAAGAATATAAATTGTTTCATTTAATTGTTTTAAAATAGAGGTCACGTGTTGCCATTGCAATATCGTTTATTTTTTGTTCTATATTCCAAATGTAGTCTGCAAAGGCCCAGTCAAAATACTGTAAATATGTTTATATTGTAAGGAGAAACAATAACCAATGAGAATTCATTTTTTGAAACTTATTTTGAAAATCTGAATTGTCATTGGTCATTGGGTCAAAGCTTTATGAATAATATTATTATTATTATTATTATTATTATTATTATTATTATTATTATTATTATTATTATTATTATTATTATTATTATTATTATTATTATTATAATTAGTTAAAGCTATAAGTGTTATTATTATTATTATTATTATTATTATTATTATTATTTGTTTAATATTTTTAAAGCGATTTGTAAGGCTACTGCGTATTACTTTATATATATATAAATAATTTTATATATATATAAATAAATATTTTTTTATTATGGAATAAAAGTATTTTTGTTAAGGTGTGGCAGTTCTTAATCTCAATTTATGTTAGCTTTTTTATCCTGATTGGAACGAAGGATTGTCATTTCTTGAGAAATACTAAGATATTGTAAAGAATGCCAATCCCGCCTTTCCTTGAGATGGCATGTATATATTTATTTTTCTAAATTAATTGATAAACGTATACATTATTTTACTTACTGATTTCAAGGGCTGTGATTCGATAAGAGTCGTAAACTGTATTACTGAGATTCGTATAAATAGTAAAAACAAGAATATTTTGTATCTTTTCGCTTTCATTGTCGTTAACCCAAGGTGTATACAGTTGGTAGTTGTGAATGCCTTATATCTCGATCAAATTTTATTATGTGTTAAAGTATATATTTTGTAATCAAGCAGTGTTTGTTCTGTGATTTATTGTAAAAGTGTATGTAATATTTATTTCAAATTAAATATGGTGATTTAATTTCAAAGTGTAAAATATTGCAGTCTTATTTATTGTAAAGGTAAAAGTATTTAAGTTTGTGCTCATAAAGCATTTGTGAATATATTATATTTCTTATGTGTATCAATGCATCAGAGTGTCGTCTGTAATTATTGCATTTGTAAGGTGCATTGTTTTGAATCGTTGCTAGATATTACTGGCAGGTAAGCTTGTATTTTATATAATTTATTTTTTGAAGTTTCGCAATTATTATATCGTGGTAATAAATATAAAACATTTTATAAGTTTAAATATTTATTATTTTAACATATGGTTAATTGTCAAAGTCTTGTTTGTTAAAAAGATTTGTTTAAACTACTAATAGGCACTCCTTGCATTGGAGTAACAGCTGTTTTATATGTCAGCTGGTCTTGCATTATTTTGTGCACACTGAAAAATCGACGTCTTTTTGTAAATGTCAAATTTTACCACTTTTCAAGTAAAGATTTAATATTTCTTATCAAATCAGTCAGTCTTTTGTTAATATATTTTTGTTTATTTATATAATATCTTAGAACGACAAATACTTCATGCATTTATTTATATTACTATTTCATGGTCAAGTGATCTATATAATAATTTAATAGTAGAGTATTTTACTATTGTTTAATAATTGAAAAAGGAATATTTAAAAGTATAAAAATATAATTAATATAGGGTACTGAGGTCTCATCTATTCAGTGCATGTATACGGATATCTAATGACATCCGGCTATATATTCATGGATTTATAAAACCTAGTTTTGTATAAGGCAGTACACATTCATTATTTTTTTATTAAAATATTTTTTAAACTTATTCCAGTAGTTTTCTTTATGTTTCCAAAGGTAATTCATTTTCTGTTTATATTTAAATATTCAAGTAAAGCAATTATTTTAGGTCTAAAGACATTGGAGTTCATGATCAAAAATATTGATCACAAGACCAGGTAAATTCTTTGATAACGAATAGTATTGACTGATCAGGTTTTCACATAAAGCAACGAACCCGGTCAAACCGTTGTTCCACTTGAAGGATCTTCAGGGAGATAGGTTGGTGAGTTTTAAGTATAAAGTTGCACTATATTATTGCACAGGCCGGTGACTCATTCAACAGGAGGTCTAGATACTGTTACAATATAGGTTTGAGAATCTAAGAAAGTGATAGTTGGTTGGATTGTCAAGGGGGCCTGGCCAAGGATTTGTTTATCAGTCTGAAGAGTAAGTTTTTGACATTTAATTTAATATCTTTTCAACCAGTCCATTACATATATATATATATATATATATATATATATATATATATATATATATATATTTATATATATATATATATATATATATATATATATATAAGAGTTCTACCATATATACATATATATGGTAATATATATATACATCAGGTATGAGTATATATAATATATATATATATATATATATATATATATATATATATATATATATATATATATATATATATATATATATATATATATATATATATATATATATATATATATATATATGAATATATATATATACATAGCTATATAGTTATAGGATAAGTTATATATATATATATATATATATATATATATATATATATATATATATATATATATATATATATATATATATATATATACATATGTAATCGTGGCACAAACTAGGGTAGAGCGACGGAGTTGCATGGCAAGGTCGCGGGTTCGAATCCTAGTTCGATCCTAGGTAGAAATTACCTAGAGAAGTTCCTTGAATAGGGCTATGCCCGTGAGGTGTGAACTTTTATATATATATATATATAGAAAGAGCATATATATATATATAGTTATATATATATATAGCATATATAAGTATAAGAGAAGTATATATAATATATATATATATATATATATATATATATATATATATATATATATATATATATATATATATATATATATATAAATATTTTTATTATTTTTATTACAATTATTATTATTATTATTTTTATATTTATACTTTGATATATATATATATGTTGTACTATTGGTTATATATATATATATATATATATATATATATATATATATATATATATATATTTTCACAATATAGGTATTTTTTATATATATAAATTTGCATATTAGTAGTTATTGAAAGAAGAATATATAACACTATAGAAATGTTGTTGTTATTGTTGTTATTTCAGACAAGACCTCTAATTTGTTGGTCGTAATATACTTCTTTTCTTTCAGAAACTAATTCCGGACAGAGCCTCCAATTTATTGTCACAAGATGGGATTTCTGCCAATAAATATCGTGACAATTCCCGGTATTCGTTTATTCAAAACACAAAATAAAATTGGTCAAATTGTCTAGGGTATGATTTCTCAACGTAGTCTTTCACTTCAGACACAAAGTTCAGTGAACAATCACAAAGTCTTCAGAATTCCAAAATACTTCCAAGTCGCAGATGGACTTCTCAAACTATCAGTAGTCCTTTTCTTTAGAAGGTAAATCCTTTACAATATGTACTAGTTTCTGAATCCAGTAGAAAGTCGTTCTCAATGTCGTATAACAACTTCTCAATACAAATACGACTTTCCTTCCAATAGTTTCCAACAAGTCCTTTTCTGGTTACTATCCAATCCCTTCTATAGTATTTCCCTCTGAGTAATCACAAGACTTTCAGATTCTCTTCTCAAGAACAATATTCCTCAATTGTCTTCTAAACGATCCGATAATTATCTAACCTGTATTCTTCTTATGACTCACTATTGTAGCAAAGCTTTATTGAATCAGGTCTCTACAATTATATTACAAAACAAGAGATAAGTCTTCAATGATAAAATACTCAATTACTGATAGAATCCACACGAAGAATCGTATTCCAAAGATAGAACCAAAGGTAGAACCCGGTAATAATAAATTATCTTCTATTTATGATTTTTCACCGTATCTAGGATGTCAGGTGTGAAGTCACCTTGTAAGTCTTTCTTCCCACGGGACAATTTTATTTTCCAAATTAAAATTCTTCTTAAGATATTTTCAAATAAAAATCTTATCTAAAATATATTCAAATAAAAATCATGTTTAAATTAATTAATTTCGCAAAATAAATATTTCTTCCAAATAAATAAATAAATCTATCCGAAGAACTCTGTGGAGCTCAGAATCTCATTTTCCATAATCCCAATACCATAACATACGCCCCCATTAAGAAAGAAAACAGGGCTTTTCTTTTAACAAAAACATTAAACTTCATATCCCAATCCTCGTCAGGTAATCTCAAATCTTCAGTGGGTATTTTCCGAATCAAGGGTATTTCCTTCAAAGGTGTTTCTTTTTCTTCTGCTACAGCTTTATTCTTGACTTCTAGTACAACTTTTCCAGCAATCTTTCCTTTCCTTTTAACTCTCTTTTCAACTGGATGTTTGAGAATCCCTTTCTTTTTAACTTTCCCAAGATTTAGATTCCTCTCCTCTCTTGACTTATCAAGAGGCTTATCCTTAGGTCCTTCCATAGATTCATCTTTAGTTTCGTTAGGAATATTAATTATTGAACCCCCAACTGATGTATCTATCATTTCAGATTCCTTTACTGATTCATTATTAATCGTAACTTCCTCTAATGAATTAGTATTCCAATTTGTTGAATGTGCAGGACTGAGACTTTGAATCTTCCTCAAAATTATTTCTACAATAGCAGATATAACATTCCGACTCAAAAAGTCTTCTCTTTTCAGATCACTGCCTCCAATTAACTCTTCATATAAGCCTTGATAATGAAGTTTCTCCTTTCCTAATTTCTTTATAACAGATCTGAGATACTGAACTTCATTTTCCGCTGAAATAAATTTCTCTCTCATAATCTGCTGAATGGAGACGAACTCTGATTCACATTTTCGTTTTTCAGCCGCGGCAATATTTTCGGCGGCGCATCGAGTTGCTGTAACTTCACTTCTTGCTTCATCTAGTTCACTTTGGAGATTGTGCAATCTGTTCTTGAGTTCTGACATTTCGACAATATGGCGTGAATTTTCTTCGCACTTAGAAGCAAATTCTCCATAAAGTCTCCTAAGTTGTTCCTGAGTGCGACTTAAATCCGCCAAATGAATTTTTGACTTTTCAAGTTCTTGAATTCGACGCTCAAATTCTATTACTTTTCTTGAAAGGTAATCAGTCTCTGACATTGTCGACTCTCCATCATTCTCCAATGTTTTTAATCTCTTTTTTATCTCCGTCTTCTTATCCTCATCTATCTTGGCCCCAATCTTAATATCACTGACGCTTTCCTTAGGTACGCAGTTCCATAAGACGATCGCGTCCTCTTTCAAATCTAATTCTTCTTTCTCACACTCTTCGAAGTCCACAACACCTACGCACGCGACATGTAAAACATCCGACGTTTCCTCATCCCTTTTGTTGTATATTTTCAACAAGTTTGCATGGTACGTTCTGACTTTTTCATTGACTTTCACCCTATAGTCATTCTCGCCAATGGTACCGACGACTTCGTAGGGGCCCTTCCACTGCATCAATAATTCATTACTTTCAGTGGGCAGTAATATTAATACAGCATCTCCTATTTCAAACTTTCTCTCCTTGGCGCTTTTGTCTTAATAATGTTTGTATATCTGTTTAACGTCTCACGCCAATGGCGATTTCGTTGTTACTTGGTTGCTGGGTGCTTTCCGGTGCACTGACCCTTCATCGGTACTAACTACACGCGCGCGGCGTAACCACTTGATAAACAGGACGCTCCAATGCATCGTCAGGCGCCGCGGTTTCTTCATTCTGCGAGTTTATTGCTTCACCCGCGCACGACACTACTGCTTGACCGTCAGGATGCTCCATCATATCCCCATGTCTTGTGGCCGCTTCCTTCTGAGAACTATTCATTGCCCCCGCGCGCGACACCACTGCACTATCAACAGGGTCTTCTGCATTCCTTGCACCAGGAATATTCCCTATTATTAAGTCATATATGGCATCGTCCAGAGCTATAGCTTCAAGACGGCCCGTATAGTAGGGTGTATTGACGTCAATCATAACGGTGCGTCCCTAATCGTATTATCGATCAGTAGTATTTGTTTTCTCTTCCCAGTTCTCTGGTCTACCGACGTATACTTCTTTTTAACGATAACAGAGTCGCAACCGGTGTCCCTTAATACGTTTCCCGCCATTCCATTGATCTTTCCATCGACAACAGGCATCATCGCATTCTGGGCGGTGGGTCTTGCAGCATCACTCTTTACGCATGCGACTCTGACGACAGGTATCATTCTGCCGCATGCTAAAGCAATCTCATTGACGTCAACGTATTTCATGAGGTCAGACTCCGACCCGACCTGACTCCGACTCCGACCCAACCTTGAAAATTCCCCACCTCGACCCACCCTCTAGAAAATATATATATATATATATATATATATATATATATATATATATATAGCATATATATATATATATATATATATATATATATATATATATATATATATATATATATTATTATTATATATATGTATATGTATATAGTAATTTATATATATATATATATATATATATATATATATATATATATATATATATATATATATTATATATATATTTTATTTTTTTATATATAAATATATATATATATATATATATATATATATATATATATATATATATATATATATATATATAAGGTTATATTCTACCTTATTCACCATCCCCTGGTAGATCTGTATTGACCCTAATGTGGTGTCGCTTCAGAACCTCCCAGTGGTTTTCAGCACATTTTTCTCTCTCTTCCACATCCACCTCATGACGTCCTCTGACGTCGCATCTTCCACCGCATCCTTCCATCTTTTCTTCGGTCTGCCCGCAGGTCTACGGCCCACTGGCGTCCATTCCAGCATCTTTCTTGGTCCAGTTCCCTCTTCCATTCTCTTGAGGTGTCCATACCATCTCAGTTGATTCTGTTGTACATGTTTAGTTATTGATCCAATTCTCAGCTCTCTCCGTATTTCCTCACTTCTCCGCTTATCTCTCAGGGTAACTCCTTCAATCAATCTCAGCACCCTCATCTCTGCCGCCTCCACTCTTCTCATTTGTGTTGTGTTCAGTGCCCAGCATTCCGATCTGTTTTCTAGTAATTATATATATATATATATATATATATCACCATTTTCACTCTTTTGGTATAGCTGTTTTTTCAGTACTGGGTATAATGCTCCTACGTTCTGAGAGAACTTCTTTATCCTCTCGCCTATCTCTCCTCCCTGACCTCCTTTTCCTTCCATCATCACTCCCAAGTATTTGAATTTATCCACCTGCTGTAGTCCTCTTCCTTCTATATTGATGTTCAGTTCTGTTCTTTCTCTAGCTATTCTCATTACCTCCGTCTTCTCCGTATTCATCTTCATACAGATTTCTCCCATTTGAGCATTCCATCTGTTCAACATTTCCTGCAGGTCCGCCCCCTCACCTGCTATCAATGCTGCATCATCTGCGTATGGCAGTGTGTGCTCATTGTCTACCTGTCTACATATTATCTTCAGTCCATAATCCATGTATAATATGAATAGCAGGTGTTCACTGCACTGTTCTACTCCGGAAAGTCACGGGAAAAAAAATCGGTCTTCTCTTTACTTCTCCCTTATCTTATTTCTTGTACTGCAGCATGTACTTTTATTGCTCTTTTAATTTTTTTATGGTATTTCATACTCTTTGTTCGTCCAGTGCTCTGCCATAGCTTTTCCTATCAATCCTATCAGCGCCTTCAAAAGCCTACAAACGTCAATATCTGCTCCTTTATTCCATTCTATTGTTTTTCTATCATCATTTTCATGTGAAGATGGTTCAGTACTTTTTCCCACTCTGAAGCCATACTGCCAACTTCCTAGTTTATCTTCAACTTTGATTCTCAGTCTCCTTTCCAATATTTTCTCGTATATTTTGCTAGCAACATTCAGTAAAGCTATTCCTCTGTAGTTGTTACAAATTATTTTATCTCCTTTCTTATATATAGGGCAAATCACCGCTCTACTCCATTCGTCAGGTATTCTCTCTTTGTCCCATATCTCATTCAGTAATTCTAGTAGCGCCATATCTTCCACTCCTTCCTCCAGTCTTGTATAATTCAAGACGTATATATCACAAACATATAAGATAGAGAAATATATATATATATATATATATATATATATATATATATATATATATATATATATATATATATATAGAGAGTAGCATATAGTATATATATATATATATATATATATATATATGTATGAGGGTATTTTTGGTTACTTTTGTGTTAATGTATAGTAGTGAGACTATGGTCTGGAATAAGAGGTATAGATCTAAAGTACAATATGTTCAGATGTGTTAGGTGTGAGAAGAATTGGTTAAATAAGGAATGAACGTATTAGAGAGTTGTGTGGTGTGAAGAAGGACGTAAGAGAGAATCAATGAAAGTACGTTGCGATGGTTTGGTCATGGTGGTAGTCGGTTGGTTAAGAGAATGTATAGGGGTGAGTGTGCTGGAATCGACCGGGCTGGGAGACCGAAGGAAAAGTGGATTGAGTCAGTAAAGAAGTGCCTAGAGGAGAGAAATGTGAGTTTAGCAGAGGCGAGAAGAAAGGTGCAAAATAGAAGTGAATGGCGGGTTTTTGTGAGGGGGTATGGTTGTAGCCCACCTGGGCTATGATAACTTACATTGGCGAAAGCCATGGTGAGGTCCGTCAGGGTCCCGTGAAGCTTCTAGGATGGATTTTCTGACTGCGACGAGCTCTCACTAAAAGGTGGTATAAAGGGCGGTTGGGCTTTCTTTCTTTGACTTCGTCATATTCTCTCTACTACTTTTCTGTTTCCAATGCATGCTACGCACCTTACCACCAGTCTTGGGGGAGAGAAGGTGGGTGATGATGATGATCATTTTATATATATATATATATATATATATATATATATAGGAAAGAGTTAGCATATATATAAATATATTACAAGGTTATTATATATATATATATATTATTGTTAGCATATATATATATATATATATATATATATATATATATAAATATTAGTTATATATATATATATATATATATTATATATATAGTATATATATATATATATATATTATATATATATATATATATATATATATATATATATATATATATATATATATATATAGGCTGTAACAATAATTTTTTCGGTTTTTTATAAAGATTTTGCATATATATATATATATATATATATATATATATATAGCAGGAAGTAGTGGTAGTATGTATATTGGCTATATATATAGCGTGGTATATATAAGGTTATGCAGTGAGCAGTATAGTATAAATATACAGGTGTGGTTATTACATATGAGTATATATATATATATATTATATATTGGTTATATGTTATTATTGTTAAGGTTATATATATATATATATATATATATATATATATATATATATATATATATGTATAGTATATATTATATATATATTTATATATAAGTCATCAAACTTGTTGTTGTTATATATATATATATATATATAAGGTTAGTTATATTATTGCTATTATTGTTATTACAGCATATATATATATATATATATATAGTATATATATATACATATATATATATATATGGTATATTTATATGGTTGACCCAGGAGAGCGAAAATCAAAAATTAATGTATCGTTATTTTAATAATTTTAGGTAAATACATTAAATTTTTGGGTAACCCCAACCTAACCTAACCTTAACCTAACCTAACCTAACCCCAACCTAACCTATCCTAACCTATCCTAACCTTAACCTAACCAAACTTAAATTAAGTTAACCTAATTTTAACGGAGTCAACCACTTATAAATGTTCATGGTATATATATATATATATATATATATATATATATATATATATATATATATATATATATATATTGTTATTATATAAGGCTATATATACATAGCATAGCAGAGGTTAGTATATATAAGTACATATGATATATATATATATATATATATATATAGATATATATATATATTACTAATAAAGTAGGATCCAATATTTGCTTCGGGCTGAGCCCAATTTTCAACTCAAAGATGGAATATGTACCCTTAATTTTCAGCCAATTTTGATGGAAAAAGAAGCAAACTGTAGCTTTTTTCTGAACTCTAAAACGTCGTTTGTGTTTTTCTGTGTCTGTAGTCATTCTTTCGGAATTTTTATTTCTCCTAACCTATGTTTTTGACATTTTTGTCTTCAACTTCTACAATTTTTACGAAATGACTTCATACTTGAAATATGCACAGATGGGTCCATTGCCTACAAAATGCACGAAATAGTTTTTTGATTTTTGAAATGTGCTTGCACGTCAAAATCAAAACTTCACTTTTTTGGTTTTTAAAATGAAAAATTGCGATAACTTTTTTCTCATGCGATCTGGATGAAATTTCAGAGCATATGTATTCGAATATTTTGGGAAAATTTTTAATTTTTTTCTTTTGAGTATGCAAAAAATTATCTAAGTAAAAAAGATGCATCTCACCCGACTATTTAAGCTCCGAAAATTTGATGTTGATGGGATAGGTAAAAAAAAATAAATATCACTTTTCCAAAAAAACAACATATTTTTGGAAAAGTGAAATATTGATATATCTTTTTCTACTTGTCTGATCAACATCAAATGTACAGGGCTTGTATAGCCGGGCAAGATACATCTTTTTACTTAGATAATTATTTTGTACACTCAAAAGAAAATTTCAAAATTTCCACAAAATTTTTTGTTGAAAATTTGTTCCAAGAACAATCCCAAAACTACTGCTATACAAAGAATTATCTAAGTAACAATTGTGCATTCCTGCTTAT
The DNA here is from genome assembly GCA_015478945.1 of Trachelipus rathkii. Lineage (NCBI taxonomy): Eukaryota > Metazoa > Arthropoda > Malacostraca > Isopoda > Trachelipodidae > Trachelipus > Trachelipus rathkii. The sequence goes on from JABUQX010061685.1 coordinate 25,872, forward strand.
TCTGCACATATGCTCGAATACTTTTATCTAGATTCTGTATTGTTAGAAAAAAAGTTATCGCAATATTTCATTTTAAAAATAAAATGAAGTGGGTTTTGAATTTTGATATTGCTGAGCACAAATTTAAAAAATCAAAAACTATTTCGTGCATTTTTTGTAGGGTAATGGACCATCAATGTATATTTTCGGGTATGAAGTCATTTCTCTAAAATAATTGTAAAAGTTGAAAGGGAGCAATGTTAAAAACATATATTTTTTTGAAACGTTTTAGTGGTCAGAAAAAGCTACAGTTTGTTTCTTTTCCTATCAAAATTAGATGAAAATTATGAATTTTATGTCCATTTTTAGGAGGGGGGGAAAATTGGGCTCAGTCCGAAGCAAATATAACATTGACAATAATGTAACATTAACAGTAACTTGAAAATAAAAATACAAAGACATCATTTTCGTTCATATAAAGGATAGTAATCCATTAACAAAAAAATGATTGATAACTTCCAAGACAAGTATATTACAGTAGTTACTATTTAAACACTCATTGGTGCTAGTTCTGTTAGGTTTTTACTTCCTGTAGAATTGAAAACGTAAGGTCTTTGAGTTTTCACAGAGTAGAGAAATATTGAAGTTCACGTTTATATATGGCATATAAGGCAGGCAGGAGGTGGTGGGCAGGGTGAGGAGGGTGTGGGCAGGTGGCAGGCAGGGTGTAGTGGGCAGTATATGGCATATAAGTGGGAGTAAGTGATGGGTGATTTGGTATATACAGGCAGCAGCAGCAGGTAGCAGTGAGAGTATATATGTTATATATGCAGCAGCAGAGCAGCAGGCAGCAAGGCATATATATAGCAGTAGTGGTGGGAGGGTGCAGGGTGGCAAGTGGCAGGCGGTATGGTAGGGCAGCAGTATATATAAGTATATATATATATATATATATAGCATTCTAAGCCAGGTCCCTTCTCATTTTTCCTCCCAGGTTCTGATTTTTAATGCTGCAGAGCAGTGTGCCTATCAACGCAACTGCTTGGGTAGAGCAGCTCCATCGTTTTCGACCAAGCTCTTCAATATCTAGAAGCTTTCGCTACCATCTTCTGAGCTTTCCTCGGAAAATGATTTGAGAAGGGTACGGGGATAGTTGTAGCTTTTTCATCACTACAATATGTTCAGATGTGTATCCTTTTCTTCTTGAACATCCTGCAACCCTTTAATACACACGTTGCAAAGTGCAGATTAAGCTTTTGGTTGTTGATCTTCAGTTAGGCTTACCCTGTAGATAGGATCAATATAAACAGCAGATAGTAGAATATCATTGTCATGAGAGAAATTTCCCCTAGTACCACTTTTATTTCTTCAGCATCTTAAAATATAGATGGTATAAGGTTGAAGGTTGAATTTTATTAGAATATAGTTCAAATTGAAACATAAGGTGCAGGTTAAAAACTTCGAAGTTTGCAATGCTGTGGAAGTCGCAAGTCAGTGAACTTGCATGAAGTGATTGAAATCACCCACAAGAAACACAGTTCATAACTTGGTCAATTCAAAATTTTCAGACTCCAACTCTAACATCTTGAAAGTTACCGACCCCGACTCCGACCACTCGAAATTCTTGAAAATTACCGACTCGGACTCCGACTCCGACTCAATCTCTTTCAAAATTACCGACTCGACCTCGACCTGACTTCCACCCTCTTTCAACATCATCGCATTCTGGACGTTGGGTCTTGCCGTCCGACTCCACAACCCTGCGACTCTGACGACAGGTATCATTCTGCCGCATGCTAAAGCAATCCTATTGTTGTCATCAATGTGTTTCGTAAGGTCAGGGTCTCCATCAGTACTCAAATCTCTGCGTGTCGGTGTAATATCGGAGACCTCCTCACTGTCCCAACGTTTAATTTCAGCTGTTATGGCGGCAGCCGCCCTTTTTGGCCCTTCTCTCCAATTATTGTTAGAACGATTGTTGTTGTAGTTTCTATATTGATCGTCCTTCCTATAGGGGCTGTAATTCTTGCAATCAATGGCCTTGTGCCCTTTCTTCCCACATTTGAAACAAGTGGACTGGTATTTAGATCTTTCAAAATATTTAAAATTTTCGTTGACGTCTTTTTTCTCTTTCTTAGAGGGGTCTTCTTTACTAATTGTTGATGCCAAATTTTTGTTATGTGCCAGGAGGTAGTTCTCCGCTTCTTGAGCAATGATATCCAGTTTATTGATCTTTCTTTCTCGTAAGAATGTTGCCAGTTCCTTCGGGCATGTGTTTAGGAACTGCTCTGCTACTATCAAATTGATGATATCATTAAAGTCTTTATTAATTTCTGCCAGTTCCGTCCACTTCATGACATAGTTCTTCAATCTGTCGATGAACTGTATGGGTCTTTCGTCATTGTATGCCTTTGCATTCCTAAATTTTATTCTGTAGCCATCTTCTGTCAAATTGTAACACAACAGGAGAGCATTCTTCAGTTTGTCGTAGTCTTTCGAATCTTCTTTAGGAATGCGGGAATATGCGACTAAGGCTTTCCCTGTTAACAAGGCACTAAGGTGGGATGCCCAATTCCTTTTGTCCCATCCGTTTATCTCTGCAAATCTCTCGAAGCGTTCAAGATAGCAATCTATCTCATCTCTGTTGTCTGCGAAAGGAGGGAGCTTAGGCACCCTTGCCTTGACATCGTTATTGTTTACAACTTGTTGATGATTATTGTTGCCTGCTTGCAATTCCATTCTTCTGAGCTCTAGCTCATGCTCTCTTTGTCTCTCTGCTGCTTCCTTTCGGCTTCTCTTTGTCTCTCTGCTGCTTCTCTTCTTCTGGCAGCTTCTCTTTGTCTCTCTCAAGCTGCTTCCTCGGCTTTTGTCTCTCTGCCAAGCTTCGATGCCTTTGTGGCAGCCTTTCTGTACTCCTCATACCTCTACGTATCTTCCTCACTGCCCTTTCTCTGTCTCTCTGCTGCTTCTCTGGCAGCTTCTCTTTCAGCAGCTTGTCTGGCAGCTTCTCTTTCAGCAGCTTCTTTGGCAGCTTCTCTTTCTCTTTCAGCTGCTTCTTTGGCAGCTTCTCTTTCTCTTTCAGCTGCTTCTTTAGCAATTTCTCTTTCAGCAGCTATAAATTCCCTAGCCTCTTTTCCCTTTAATCCAAGGTCTTGAGCGATCTTCGCTAGCGCCGCACAATCCATATTTCAAAAAGTAAATTCTCGCCAGTCTGGGAAAATACTTGTTTCACAAGAGCCAGACTCAAAAAAAACGGCTGTGATATTCCTTTAGAAGTTATTTCAGACAAGACCTCTAATTTGTTGGTCGTAATATACTTCTTTTCTTTCAGAAACTAATTCCGGACAGAGCCTCCAATTTATTGTCACAAGATGGGATTTCTGTCAATAAATAACGTGACAATTCCCGGTATTCGTTTATTCAAAACACAAAATAAAATTGGTCAAATTGTCTAGGGTATGATTTCTCAACGTAGTCTTTCACTTCAGACACAAAGTTCAGTGAACAATCACAAAGTCTTCAGAATTCCAAAATACTTCCAAGTCGCAGATGGACTTCTCAAACTATCAGTAGTCCTTTTCTTTAGAAGGTAAATCCTTTACAATATGTACTAGTTTCTGAATCCAGTAGAAAGTCGTTCTCAATGTCGTATAACAACTTCTCAATACACTTTCCTTCAAATAACTTCTAATATGTTCTTCTATGGTTACTATCTAATCCTTTCTATATTATTTCCTTCTGAGTAATCACAAGACTTTCAGATTCTCTTCTCAAGAAAGAACAATATTCCTCAATTGTCTTCTAAACGATCCGATAATTATCTAACCTGTATTCTTCTTATGACTCACTGTTGTAGGCTTGTAGCAAAGCTTTATTGAATCAGGTCTCTACAATTATATTACAAAACAAGAGATAAGTCTTCAATGATAAAATACTCAATTACTGATAGAATCCACACGAAGAATCGTATTCCAAAGATAGAACCAAAGGTAGAACCCCGTAATAATAAATTATCTTCTATTTATGATTTTTCACCGTATCTAGGATGTCAGGTGTGAAGTCACCTTGTAAGTCTTTCTTCCCACGGGACAATTTTATTTTCCAAATTAAAATTCTTCTTAAGATATTTTCAAATAAAAATCATGTTTAAATTAATTAATTTCGCCAAATAACTATTTCTTCTAAATAAATAAATAAATCTATCCGAAGAGCTCTGTGGAGCTCAGAATCTCATTTTCCATAATCCCAATACCATAATATATATATATATGATATATAAGTATAGTATATATATATATATATATATAGCAGCATATAGTTATATGTATATATATATATATATATATATATTGAAGGGCCTGCCAGCTTAAGGAAGATTTAAGATTTAAAAGTGGATTTTCCTTTGAAAGAACTCAAAG
>JABUQX010061686.1:0-20670 GCA_015478945.1 Trachelipus rathkii
TCCACTTATAATTTAACAATAAACTTGCTCTGACTATAATCCCAAACTGCCATTAACTATTTTACTGGCGGCACTAAATCTATCCTTATTACCTTGTTCACTTAACTTCCCACTCTGAATTTTACTCACTTCCTTCCTAATCACCTTTCTCTCCATCCAAGATTACTTAATTTTACATAAAAAACATAATGATCCGATAATCCCATTCCTAACCCTCTCACCGACTTAACATCCAGCACATACTTCAACATCCCCTTCTTCATCAACACAAAGTCAATCATGCTTTTCACTTCCATACCATCTCTACCTACACCAACTCTAGTATGCTTATGGATATTCTTGTGTTTAAAGAAAGTATTACTTACAATCACATCTCTCTCCCTACAGAAATCAATCACCTTCCTACCATTCTCATTTTCTCCCGACACCCGAAAACCACCTGTTATACCATCCCTTTTTTGATCACCTATACAACCATTTAGGTTACCCAACACAATCAATTTGAAGGTCTCACTCACCCCATCTAAAACATCATTCAGAGTATCCCATAAAATCGTACTCTCTTCAACAATACCCTCAGATGGACCATATGTCACAACCCCACATACTTTGACCTTTTCAAACTTAAACTTAACCATTAGAATTCTAGAACTCACACACACAAAATGGCTCTGTACGACAAGTCACTCATCAGAATTGCAACTCCTCCTTCTCATTCTTTTCCACACCAGCACACACACATTTCACATCACACCACTCATGTTCACCGTTTCATTTCATTTTTCAGTCAGCGAGCAAATAATATATATATATATATATATATATATATATATATATAGTATACTATATATATATATATATATATATATATATATATATATATATATATATATATATATATATATATATATATATATATATATATATATATATATATATATATATGTAAAGTACGCTTTTGGCTACAGCAGAGGCTGAGCTTCACTGACTCTCATGAGTGACGCTGGTCTCAAATCCTTCATGTGAGGCTGTGCCCGGAAGTTTTATCTACCTGGGGGCAAAACTAAAAACTCGACTGCGAACAAGTTGGTGGCGCTGGTTTGGAATAGCCGGCCTTAAAGTTTGAATTCCTGTGGTCCCCCCGTGTTACCTACCCCCTTAATAGGGGATAAAGCACGTTAAAAGGTAGTTTATATATATATATATGATATTATATATATATATATATATATATATATATATATATATATATATATATATATATATATATATATATATATATATATATATATATATATATATATATATATATATATATATATATATATATATATATATATATATATATATATATATATATATTATATATGAGTCAGTTCATTTGAGATTAACCAGTGGCTCCCAGGTCACCATCCAAGGTTTTGATGAAAACTTATGAACCTTAATACCCGATATGAAAAATCTCCTAAGTTGCATTTAAATATTTATACAAGTGCAAAGTTTTGGCCCTTTGAAATTTGGGTGTCCTGCCCCGCCCCTTTTTCGCAGGCTCTCATTGAAAATATAATTTTAAACAGTTTTTGGGAGAGCTATCTTCCTTTTCAAGCGAAATAGAAAGCTGGAAATTGCTTCTCTGAGTAACTTTTGCCTTTTCTTTCCGAATATGGCATTGAAATTGAGCCAAAACACTTACATGCTATAAACATACAAAAAAAATGAATTTTTGCTGTGTTTGACCATTTCAAGATTTTGACTTTAAGCTGTGGGGTCATTAAACCTACAGGCAATATTCTCGGTTATTATTCTTACTTGGGTAAGAAATAAGCAGTCCCAAGATTGTCAAATGACCCATTTTTTCGGATTTATATTCATGCAAAAATGGTCAATACAAAACTACTTCCTTGGGTCACCATTTTGGGTGCCCTGGGTGACTATGTAGATAGTTAGTGATAATGAAATTTACTCAAATATAGTAGGATGTATAAATTTTGGCTTGTATATATAATTATCTCAACTTTACTCCTTCTATAGAAACTCTGGATATGAAAAGTGGATTTTTTTTTTACACTCGCTTATTACGGAATTAGATTTAAATTAAACCGTATCATATATTACATCCTATTCTCAACAAATTTTATATATATATATATATATATATATATATATTACATATATATATATATATATATATATATATATATATATATATATATATATATATATATATATATATATATATATACTTTACTTCTGCCCCTGGCCCACCTTAATTGGAGGGCCTCACTGCCTCCAGGAAGCCGGCTGCCGCCACTGGGCGATTCCACAGGTCGAGAAGAGAAGATAAAGAAAAATCGGCGCGGGGGGCGTCGAGAGCAGAGCACCCCAGAAGGAGAAGCCTATTGTGTCTTGGGAATTATAACTGGTGCAAGTGGGGGGAGATGACATTATCTAGTTTGAATCTATATTTATATTGCACGAGTTTTGGGTGGTGACCTTGATCTGCTCCTGGGAAGAGAGCCTGATTTGGCCTCTTCTGATTGTAACGTTTCTTCTCTCTTAGGAGAAGGTTTTGGGAGGGGGTGTTTAGTAAATTGTTATTTGGGCGGTTTTGAAGGTATGTGTTGGTTAGATGTGTAATCCATGACCTATTGGGAGGGGGAATTATGTTGTAAGTGTTGTAATAGAATTGAGCTGGTGAAGAAGGATTTTGTTTGTGGGGAGGTTGGAGAGAATTTGGTGACAAGTGGGTTGGGTTAGTTTTCTGATAGAATTGATCCCCACCATCTCCAGTTGTGTGGAGATGGGGAGGATGGAAGTTTGAGCGTAAATGTTGGATTGGGGTGGTTTTTGTGCAACCTGTGACAAATTTGAGGGCTGTGTTTGAAGACGAATTATTTGTGTCTGATTTGAAAGCAAACCATGCTGGTGAGGTATAGTTTAGATTTGTTCTAAGGGAGCTGTTTATAAGTAGTGGTGAGTGTGTTTTTTCTGTCACTGAAGTTATGATGAGAAGTGTTCGGAGAGTGTTTAGTTTACGTCGGGTTGAGGAAGTGATTTGGTCGATGTGGGGAGAAACGTCATGAGTGTCATAGGTAAGTCCCAATATTTTTGGAGTTTTGTTTAGTGGAAGGGAGGTTGTTGTTCAGGGTGATTATAGGGTGGAGGGAGGATTGGCTGACGGTCAGTAGTTAAAAGAGAAATGGAGGATTTAAGGGGGATGCTGTCATTCTGTTGGAGGTCAACCACTTTTCTAATAGATGTAAATATTCCTTGGGTATGCTGTGTGGCTATGTTTACACGTCTGGGTGTTGGGAATAAGACTGATGTCGTCTGTATAAGTAATAAGTTTGGTGGGATTGGTGGGTTGGGGTGGGTAGCTCTGCTGTGAAAAAGTTGAACAAAAATGGAGAGAATGGCACCTTCTGGGACGCCATTTTGTAATTTGATAGAATGAGAGAGGTTGTTTTTGTATGAGACCCTCACAAAACGTGATTGGTGAGGAAATTGAGAGCCATTTTTTGTCACATTTACCAGGGGAGGAGGATTTTATTTTGGAATAAGGATGTGTGGGGACGGTGTCGAATGCTTTGTTTATGTTCATTGCAGTGAGTATTGATCTGTGGGAAAGGGGATTGGTTGAAGCCATTAATGATGTGTTGTGTAAGGAGGTGAGGGCTGTGGTTGTAGAGGGGTTGTTTTTGAATCCGTGTTGGAAATCTGAGTAATGGGGTGGGAAATTTTGCTTAGTATTAATTTCTCTCTAGTAGTTTACTAATTCAGCAAAGCAGAGAAATTAAGTGGTAGAAGAGGGGAGTTAGGGTCTCTTTTTGGTTTGAGTTTTGGGATTATGAATGCTTGTTTCCAGATTAGGGGGTATGTAGTTAAGTTGCCAAGATTTGTTGAAGATTTCTGTGATTAGGAGGATTGCTTTTTCTCCAAGGTGGGTTATATGTGTAGGTTTGATATTGAGTCTGGACCTGTTGTTGTTGAATTTGAGGGTTTTAATGGCTTCTAATATGTAAGTTTGAAATGGGGGTGGAGGGTGTGGTCTAATTGGAGTTTTCTGAGTTGTTTTTTTATTCTTTTCCCATTATCAGGGTGGGTAGGTTTCGGGAGATGTTTGTGCATAATGTTTAGCAAGACTGTCTGATTGGTGTTTTGGGGAGGGGAGTTGTCAGGTAAGGATGGGGATTCGTGGGATTGTGGGGGGTTGTTTTGAGTTGTTTAATTTTTTGATGACTTGCCAGGTTTTCTTATTGTCTATGCTGGAGATATTTTGTTGTAAGTATTCTGAAAACTTATTGGTAGTGTTGATAGCTATGAGGTTGGAGATTTGGGCGTTTAGGTTTGTTATTTGGTTAGAAATGTGTGGGGTGTATGGATTGAGGTTTCGGAGGGAGTTTCTCTATTTAATTGGCTGATTTCGGGGTTGAGTTTGGGGTAGTATGCTTTTCTGTGGCCTTTGGGTATATAGAGGTTTGCTGATTCAATGATTGTATTGTTTAGTGAATGATGGAGGTGAGTAGGGATGTTGTATCGTGGATTGGTATTGGGTTGATATGGGTCTCGATATGGTTAGTAAATGCAAGCCAGTTTGCTTTTTTGTAGTTAGTGTATGATAGTCTTTTTTTTTGGGGGATTGGATGTAGGAATTTAGAGAAAATAAGAATAGAAGGTGGTTCGATTGTAGGTCAGTGATAGTGTCCCAGGTTAGTAAGTGGTGTAAGGGGAAACAGAATGTTACGTCTGGGGAATAGGATTGGTTAACTTGGGGAGGAATTCGGGGGGAGGGTTTTGGAATTAAGGATATTTAGGGATTCTAATTCGTTAAGGATATGGTTGCCTCGGGGGTCAGAAGGGTAGTCTTAATACCAGGCTGTGTGGTGGGCATTAAAATCGCCTCCGAGGATGAGATTTGGGTGTGTGGATATTATTGATAGTGGGGTGGAGGTTGTTTGGGGGGATGGAAGTGGGTGGCGAATATAGAGATTGAAGATAATAGTATAGGTGGTCTTGTTCAGGAGGATGGAACAAGATTGGGATTTTATTAGTGCGTCTGGTAATAGTATGGAGGTGTCGGAAGTTGTGTTGTAGTAAGTAATGTGGTTATGGATCAGTGTTAAGAGGGAGTGTTGTGGGGGGGTGGGAGGGGGGAGTAGATGGAGTCATAACCGTAGAACGTGGGGAGTGGGGTGTTTTGGGGGAGGGAGGCTTCTTGTATGATGGCTATATGGATGCTATATTTTTTAAGGAATTGGTTGAGTTCTATGGCTTTATTGTTTAGGCTGTTAATATTTAATTGTAAAATATTGAGTTTTAGGGGGTTGGTTATGGAAGAAGGAGGAATTTGAATAATAGTGGGAGGGTTGCAAATTGCACATAGGAAGCCAGGATTATTTCTGGGGAGTTTGAAATGGGGAGCAGGCCAGGTGAATCCACTTTTGGCAACTCGCACACTGAATGCTATTTAAACCTACTTGTTGTTGACAGATGGGGCAGTAATATATAAGGGGACTCGGGTTTCTCTCGACATCACCCGACCGAAGAAGCAGTCCCTTCACCAAGAAAAAAGAAACAGATAGAAGAGATAGATTGGAGACATTGTTGAATGAATAGATAAAAATGACAGAAAAACAAAGCAATTTTCGACATGTGGGCCCAGCGCCAGCTTGGCTCCTTTCTTCAGTGCTCCTCCATGGTGGAGGGGGGGGGGGTATTGGAAGGTCTTGCTGTTTCCCCCCACCCAGGGCAGAAGTATTGCATCTTGCAGCAGCTCTCCCCCGGGAAGAATCAGATGACTGGACCACGTGTTGGTGCCTTCCATCACAGCCTATATATATATATATATATATATATATATATATATATATATATATATATATATATATATATATATATATATATATATATATATATATATATATATATATATATATATATGATGTAGTTAGAATTTAGTTTTTATCAAGGAAAGAATAATTGATGTCATCTGATTCAAAACAAACATGAATAAATACAATGAAGATAGGTAGTTATGAAGAGAAAATGAAAAAGAAATTGGTATCTACCTGATGGTGATATCTTGAAGGCTTCTTTGCAATTTTACGAAGTCCAAAGCCTATATAGAGCCGTTCAGGCTTTGATAACAGCTGGGTACTTAAAAGCGGGACCAAAGTTCTGTTCTGCACGCTGCGTATAATGTGGAATGTGAAGATCACTTGTAGAAGAATGTGTTTTTTAGGAATAGGAGAATGAAAGAGAAGTAAAAGAATAGGTTTATTTTTTACATTTAAACAGACAAAAGTAGAAGAGTTATGGTTATTACATTTATCCGGTTATCCAAGTTAAGTAAGGGGATAGCTTTAGGATTTAAGAGGGCAGATAACAGACACCAGTACTATTTGATGTATGATTATACAGTAATTAAGGTTACTTTCAGATGAATATCTATATGTGAGGTTGTTACGGGTATATACAGAGTATATTTATCGAAAAAACAACCACAAAGGAAATAGATAATCTTACTTTTATGATTATTCTAGAATTTTATGGATATGAAAGTAAGCCACAGATCTTTGATAAAATATAGATTTTATCTGATTCAAGAGGCAAAATCTGGTTTAATAATGGTCAGGTGTTTCTTTACTTATCTTATAAGCTTTTATTTTAAATAGGCAAAATCGGTAAGATTGCGCAGTTAAAAGTCCTAAGATTTAAGATTTAATCTAGGAAACAGGCTTCTGGAAACTTGACCTAACATTAAGACTGAAAAAAAAAATGGAAACAAAAATCCAGCCCAGGATAAAGATTGAATCCAAAACAAAAACCCTATAAAAATAGGCAAAATTAGATTTATGAATTTAAGAATATTTAAGGTTTTTTAAGTTATTTAAATATTAAACCATTAATTAAAGTAAGTTATTTAGATATTAAAATAGGAGACCTTACCTTAAGGATAAATCAAAGGTTTGATGAATCTCATTGGAAACCTTGGGTAAGTACTGTAAACAAGGAAATGAGGTGAGTACTTTCATGTATTACGTATTTATTACATGTTAAATAGGAGTTCAAAACATAATTACTAACCTTGTCTCCACAATCACCCCTACACTCTCCCCAACTAAGCCTAAAACCCCACCTTACTTTCGAAGGCATCAACAAATGACAGCCTAAACTTAGTACTCCGAGGTAGAAATAGAGGATGATTTAGGATATTTGGAGACAGGTGACAAAATTCATTAAACACTACAACGACCATAGAATCCACTATTAGTAAGTAAGTTATACCTTACAAAACTATACAAACTATAGTACAATAAGATAGGACAGGAAATGTATGGAAAGTAGGAAAGCAGCGAATATTCTTGTGAGATACAATAAAATATATTAGTAATTGGTAATAAATGGATTTATTAACATTATTTTTTGTCGAATTAATAATCTTTAAATAATTGTTTTAATACATACTTATTATTCACTTAAAATTAATAAATTTCATGGTCCATGTTAAACTTTTATATTTGACCATTTTTATGAATAGATTTGGTTATAAATAAGACGGCTATAAATATTGCGATCCCTATACCAGTATATTGTGACTTATAGAGGATTTGTTTTGCTTTGATTAAGAGTATCTTGATATCAGCATCAACTATATAAAATACATCCCCTTTATCTATGATGTATAACATAAGAAAATGGCGATGTGATTGCACAAATAGTATAGGAATGAAAATTTTAATTTTAACTATTTCATAACTTTGTACATTACTACCTGATGTCTTCTGCTGCTCCGAGATCTTCAGATGATTGCTGCATTGGCCTCTAAAGACATCATCTGCAATATGAGACTAACATCCTCCTACTCCCTTGCAACATTGTCATTAGTCATGACAAAGAGTCAAGGTTTCGGAGGAAAATAAATGAATGTCTATATAAGGTGCAAGTAATGCAGGAATAAACATACTACTATATATTTTCTTCATATATATATATATATATATATATATATATATATATATATATATATATATATATATATATATATATATATATATATATATATATATATATATATATATACCGCAAAATTTTATATATATATACCGTAAATAAATATTATATACTATGAGCTTGGAGCTAGAAGCAGATAATACACATATGAGAGTAAAAACGTCTTTACTTCAGCAATGCTTTATACTTTAGTAAACAAAGATATATCAGAGCAAGAATAGTTTATTTTTTAAATACAAGACTAGAATAGTCTTATTTTTCTTTACGTTATAAATGATAGCATAAGAGCGAGTCTGAGGAGAAAGTTGAAAATGTAAAATGAAATGATAGAATAGGACAGGATTCGAAGAATTTAAATTTTTTTTACATTTTAATCCCATTTTAGTATAAAAATTGGGTAAAAGCATTTGTATTTTTTAAATTTAATTCCATTTACATATAAGAATGGGGGAAGCATTTAAAATTTTTCTGTTCACCCTGTTTATGTTATCTATGAACTTGGTTAACTTATAATAAATCTTATTGTATTTTTATTAACTATCAGAGATTTAATAAAAGAGTACAATGTAGTTTTTACTTTGTGTTATAGGATAGGTACCTATTTATTTTACAACGGTACTAAGGAAGGAAGTTTTTCTACCATGGTTGGTGCAAGACTGACTCATTTCTTTGATTATGCATTCGAATTTGTTGCCGAGTCGTCTAATTAATCGTCGTAGGGTTAAATCGGGGAGCAAGTCAATATCTTTAAGAGCTGCAGCTCCCAATACTACTGGGGCTAACATCATTTCTCCAGGGATTATTAAGAAATTTATGGGTTTAGTTGAAAAATCACTATCAAAGAAGTATAATGGAAAATCTATGTATGAATCCACCGAAACCGTGTGATCATGAGTTAAGCCACTGACGGCGTGTATTCCAATGTCTTTAGAAGGTTTAATAAGATGTTTAAATTGTAAGGGAGTGGCTTCATAGCTAACCAAGCTATTACCAGCTCCATTGTCAACAATACATTTTTTAAATTTAAGACTATTTGGTTCAAAAGCTACGGATATTGTTAACTGATTAGTGGTATAACGTTTACAATTTACAGTTATAGTTCGTATATTACTGTGTAATTCTTTGGGAGTTTCTGTTAAAGTTACAGGAAGTGCTGTGTGTATTTTAGTGTTTCTGGGATCAGAAATTAAGGAAGACGTTTCTTTGGTTTGCAAGGTGTCTTTCAGGGAATTAAGAGATTGTATCTTGTGCAGTGAGACTGCGGCTGTTGTTTTTGTATGAACAGAGAAACTTATGGAATTTAAAGGAGGTGCCGAATGAGTCCTATATATGTCCTTACATTGGATCACAAAAAGTGTTTTCTGTGAATTAGAAAGAAGATCAGTGGACTGATGAGGAGACAACGGACATTCGTCCAGTTGACGTGTAATTTTTTTCATTTCGGGAGATTTTACGTAATATACATTTTTAGAAATATGTTCAGTGGAAGACTTATGAGTATTAGTGTTCGGAGAGTTAGAGGTTTGTTGAGATGGGGGATGTTGAGGACGATTCATACCTGGGTGAGGACCACCACAAAAGGGACAAACAGCCTTGCGAACTTTCTGTGGAGATGTTGGAAGTGATTTACGTGATCTGCAATCAGCCCTTACATGGCCTTTCTTTTTGCAGTAGCTACAAATCCCCAGATATTTGTAGCATTCACGTATTTGATGACCGATCTTTTTGCAAAAATCACAAACTAAGGTCTTACGATCAACAGAATCTAGGAGAGACATTTCAGGAGCAAAAGTTCGGTTATGTTCAAGTGGGGAATTTCGACGATGATGATCGTGAAAATAGCGACTACCACTGTGATTGTTAAAAGAAGAGTTTTGAGCTGATGGGTTCTTAGAAGAACGTGAATTTCTAGGAAAATTATGAGTGAAGCCCTTAGAAGGGTAATAAGTGTTTTTAGGGTTCTTTACTGAACGCTCTGTGTTCTGGGGATATATGAATGGGAAGTTTGAAAACTCTTTGTTATTGGTGTCTAGGAACTCGGCATACCCCACGATATCCGCCCAAGGAGTACGCCAATTTTTATTGAGTTCATACATTTTTATGTACTCTCTAACACCTTGTTCTATGTTTGTAGGAAGGCTACATAAAAATGCAGTTCGGAGAGATTCGTATCCAATCATGTCTAGACCATGATAAGCCCGGCTAGCCAAGCGTTTCTAATCTGTAAGCAAACAGACGAATATTTTTATTTTTGTAGCGACTAGCAGAATATGCATGCAAAAGGAATTCCTTCCTTTTTCTCCCTTCCTCCTCATACCATTGGATGAGGGTCTCTCGAACGGAGAAATAATCTCTATCGTACTTGGTGACTAGACGATAGACTTTAAGGAAGTGACCATCAAGTTGTCTGCCGAGTAAGTTTAACCATTGGTGATAAGCTTTGGGAAAATGAAGCTGGCAGTAAGCCTCAAAATCCACTAAATAAATTAGGAAATTTTGGCCAGTTTTCAGTTTATATGTACCAGGGTCTACCACTTTGAGATTCTGGGAATTCTTGAGCAATGAACACAAGAGCAAGATGGCTTCCTCCATCAAATCAATTTTTTGTTTCATGATGGGACCTGAATACATATATGTGTCTGGTTTTGGTCTAGGGTAAGAAAAAATAGGAAGTAAAGGTCTGGGAGAATCAAAACGTTCCGTGGTCTGTGCATGTCTGCGTTGAAATGGATGATTATGTTCAGAGTTTCGTGAGTACGAATTTGATTTATGTTGTATCTGTGGAGGATTTAGACGATGAGAATCCTCAAAATCTATAAGTAAAATTTTCTGGGAGTGCTGTGATGGTTGAAGACCATGTAAATTCTGTGAGTGTTGTGGTGGTTGAAGACCATGAAAATGCTGTAAATGTTGTGGTGGTTTAAAACCCTGTGTATCCCTATAAAAATATCGGTTTTTGGGATCAAAGCTTTTAGAAAAGCTCTTTGTATCAGGGTTCTCTTCAAAAGTCAAATTCTGTTTGGTAAGTTCATGGGTCAATATTTCTTTCTCTTTTGTAAATTTATCCAATAGCTTACCAAGTTCATATACAGACGTGGTACCATCTACATGTGTAGCGTCTGTGGTTTGTTTCGGGTACCTAGACAAAGCTATTGCCTGTTCATGATCAGCAGGTCTTTGAAAATTTAGATCAAGATTAAGCAAATCCCTACCTGAATCTAAAATAGTAGTTCCCCCCTGAGTGTGAGAATCTATTAAATTATTAGTAGTGATCTCTGGAGTCTCATATTCAGTTGACACATCCAGATAATCAACAAGTTTAGTCACCACGGGGATCGCTTTGTTCAGTCATATTTATGGCTCTAAAACTTTATTAATTTATAGTTTTTGATTTAATATTTATATTTATAGAATATAGTAAATTATTTTAAGGCTTATACGTTTTATCATAGTATGTATATATAAGGCCTTTAATATATTACTTTCAGACTCATTCAAAGAATGTTCAGATATGATATGAAGATTTCTTCAAGACAAGAATTTTAAGACAGTTATGAAGAATTATAGGAATAATCTCTTTTAATTTAACTATGTTGTGTAGTGAGGCGACGAGTGGCGAAGTCATCTAAAATCACAATCCAGCGGCAAGCAGCGACGAACAAGAACACGTTCGCAGTGTTCGGGCGCCACTTTTTATTTTCTTGTATTTATGTAGTGGAGACCAAGTGACAAGGAAAGGAATAATTACAGTCACCTGATCTCAAAAACAAATTACGAATTATTACAAAATATTACGAAATTATGAGAAAATGAAAAAGAAATTGGTATCTACCTGATGGTGATATCTTGAAGGCTTCTTCGCAATTTTACGAAGTCCAAAGCCTATATAGAGCCGTTCAGGCTTTAGTAACAGCTGGGTAGAAAAAGCGGGACCACAGTTCTGTTCTGCAAGCTGCGTGTAATGTGGAATGTGAAGATCACTTGTAGAAGAATGTGTTTTTTAGGAATAGGAGAATGAAAGAGAAGTAAAAGAATAGGTTTATTTTTTACATCTATACAGACAAAAGTAGAAGAGTTATGGTTATTACATTTATCCGGTTATCCAAGTTAAGTAAGGGGATAGCTTTAGGATTTAAGAGGGCAGATAACAGACACCAGTACTATTTGATGTATGATTATACAGTAATTAAGGTTACTTTCAGATGAGTATCTATACGTGAGGTTGTTACGGGTATATACAGAGTATATATCGAAAAAACAACCACAAAGGAAATAGATAATCTTACTTTTATGATTATTCTAGAATTTTATGGATATGATAGTAAGCCACAGATCTTTGATAAAATATAGATTTTATCTGATTCAAGAGGCAAAATCTGGTTTAATAATGGTCAGGTGTTTCTTTACTTATCTTATAAGCTTTTATTTTAAATAGGCGAAATCGGTAAGATTGCGCAGTAAAAAGTCCTAAGATTTAAGATTTAATCTAGGAAACAGGCTTCTGGAAACTTGACCTAACATTAAGACTGGAAACAAAAAACCAGCCCAGGATAAAGATTGGATCCAAAACAAAAACTTGACCTAAGACAAAAACCCTATAAAAATAGGCAAAATTAGATTTATGAATTTAAGGATATCTAAGGTTTTTTAAGTTATTTAAATATTAAACCATTAATTAAAGTAAGTTATTTAGATATTAAAATAGGAGACCTTACCCTAACGATAAGGACGTCGGTGAGGGGTCTTGCTTAAGAATGATTCAGGGATTCAGGATAAATCAAAGGTTTGATGAATCTCATTGGAAACCTTGGGTAAGTACTGTAAACAAGGGGATGAGGTGGGTACTTTAAGAGAGATTCGTTAAAAAAAAGCGCATTATCCCCAACCAATAAATCAACGATGACTGATTACAATACTATGTTCTTCAAAAAAATGAAAAATGGAGAGTTCATGCTTAACCTAAGTGCATGATACTGAGACACTGAAAAGCATATTCAATGAATAAAGCTTTACGTTAAATTTAACATGCCTTAAAAATACATATTAGGTTTTAAAAAAAACATAAGTGTCACTTACTTGTAATGTTTCCTGTGAACTGAGAAAGGGTCAGCACAATACTTCCGTAGACTTTCATAACGTGACAGATACACCTCATTATGAAGGCACACTTTGTCACCATCTTGAAACTGGTAGTCACACCTCCACTCCATAAAGATTATTTGTCTATGTGTTTTTGTAAAGGCGAGATGATTGTCCAGCGTTATTCCGAGAATTTTGGGAGTTTTGCTGAAGGGTATGGCAATGTTATTTAAGTAGATTTAGGGGGGTGCAGAGTTAGCTGTCAGTGGTGATTAAAAAAGTGATTGATGATCTGCTTGGTGAGGTGACATTCTGTTGTCTGTTAGCCATGTTTAGATTGGATTTGATGTATTGTTGCGTCCAAGGTTTTGTGGGCAGTGTTTAGATTTTCTGATGTATAGTGATCTATGGTAATGGTCGTCCGCGTAAAGTTGTAATGTTCAATGTTGTCTGTTTTGTGGTTGTGAAAGGTCAGCGTGAATAGGTTGAATAGAGTGGAGGATAAGATTGCACCTGGGTACTCAGTTATTGATGTTTACTATTTGGGATTTTTGTGGTTGTTAATTCTATTTGACCGGAAGTTGAAATCAATTTCTTTGGTTAGTGGGATATTTGATATTGCTATTTTGATTAAGTTATGTTTGGGTACTGAATCATAGGCTTCGTTAATATCGGTTGCTATGATTATTGTTTTGCGAGTGGGTTTTAAGTTTAGACCGTTGATTGCGGGTTGGAAAAGGTTTGTAAATGCGGTTGTGGTTTGGTTTGAAGCAGTGTTGGAATTTGTGCTTGGTGATATGTGGTGTAATTTTGTTCAGTATAATTTATTCTCGAAGTATGTAGTGTTGATAATAGAGAAACGGGCGATATAATGAAGGATAGAGGGGTCTTTTCCCAGTTTCAATTTGGGTATAATGTTAGTATTTTTCACAATAGGGGGAATGAAATTTAGGCTGATGAAACTGCTGTATATTTGTGCTAATTGGGTTAAAGTGGTGTTCCCTAGGTGTTTGAGGTGTATGAATAAAATGTTGTCTGTGCCTGTTGCTGGTGAATTTTTAAGGGACTTTGTAGATTTCTAAGTCAGTTGTGGTTATTTATATTGCTAGGTCGTGGTAGTTTTATTTCCTCGAGGGCTTTGAAAATTTCCTGTTTTGAGGGTGTGTGGGTTTTTGACTGTTTGGTGGATTGGAGATGCTGTGTGTTTGGGTTTTTGATAGATTCGTGAGTAAATGTTTGTGGTTTTTCAGTATTTTTGTCGTTTTCCACATTTTGATGTCTTTCGTGTGCTGGATGTTCTTGGAGAGGAAAGTTTAAGTTGTTCACAATGTTTTCATTAAATTAGTGATTTGAGTGTTTAAGGTGTTAATCTATGTTAAAGTTTGTAGTTATAGTTATATGGGTGTTGTTTACCTGAGTGAATTGTGTTGTTTAATTAGTTGTTTGAATTCAGGTGTTAGGGTTGTTATAGTTTTTGATGTATCCTCCGGGAATGTCTTGGTTAGCTGCTTTTTGGGCTAGAGATGTGAAATTTTGTATGGCTTTGTTGAGTATTGATGCGCTTGTAATTTTTAGGGGTTGTATGTTATTCTCTATGTAATTGGTGTTTTGTCCAGTCGGCTTTTTTGTAGCTTGTATATGTTTTACCAAAGTGGGTAGTTTGTTTGTTGACGTTTTGATCTTTTATGATGATTGGGAGGTGGCCTGATTTAAATCGGTTCGTGTTGACCAGTGGAGTTTGGTAGGTAATTTTGGTAAGCAAAGTGTTATGCCTGGTGTTGTGTAAGTTTGGTTGATTTGGGGTGGAATTCTGGTGTGGCTGTTTATGTTGCTTAGAATGTTTAAATTTTCAAGGTTACATATGATGTGCATTACTCTATGGTCTGCTTCTTGTGTTGTATGATGAGCCATTTGCGATGTGCTCTCTCTCTCTCTCTCTCTCTCTCTCTGCTATATATATATATACTATATTATTATATATATAATATATCTATTATATATATATTATATATATATATATATATTATATATATATATATATATATATATATGGGTGCAGAGTCCAACTCCACGTCCCCGTCGTGGACCCTGGGCAATGAATTAGGTCCGTAACCTGTTCGGCTAACGGAGAAATGGCTAGGCAGGACCGGCCTTGCAAGCCACTGCCAGAAAGAAAATTCTTGCAATACCCTGGAAACAGCCTCGGAACCACGCAGAACTCATGGATTTACACATAGGAAACGAAATAGGACTACGAATTTGGATTGCACTTTTAAAATGATTAAATTGGTCACAATAAATGTGGGTACGTATAGAGGAAAGGAGGAGGAGATCGTGGAGATGATGAAGGCCAGACTGATAGATGTGGTGGGGATGTCCGAGATGAGAGTGGAGGGTGAAGAAAGTGGCAGAGATTTAGGCGGAGGATATGTTAGCTTACAGAAGAGTCGACGTAGGAATAAAGAAACATGGTATAGGTTTTATTTTCGGACCAAAGATTACACCTTTCATGCAGGAAGTGAGAGGGGTAAACGAGAGATTGATTATAGTACCGGTACCTTTAATATCAAGAGGAAAATATACTGGTTATATCAGGTATATGCTCCACAACAGGGGCATCCAGAGGAGGTTCATGGAATTGGTGGAGTGTGTGGAGGGTGGAGCGAAGACATGCTGCATCTACTGATGGGTGATTTTAATGCCAGAGTGGGAAAGAGAAGAAATGAGGAGAGGATATTGGGTCCACATGGAAAAACGAGAGAAACGCAGAGGGAGAGAGGCTCATAGATATATGTATGTGAAGGAATTTAAAAATTTTGAATGAATTTTTCAAACAGGGAATCTATAAGATCACGATTAGATGGAACGCAAACACCCGAAAGTTTTGACAAAAATCCCCTTATAGATTATTTCATAGTGTGGATTACAGGACAGTGAGGTGTTTAATGTTAAAGTTGCTTCCTGGGTCAGTTTTTACTACGATCATAGATTGGCGTTGCGCATAAAAAAAAAAGAAACAAAACACAAAAAAGAAACAAAAAGGATGGAAGAGCAAAGTGGGCAGGTTGGAGGAAAAGGAAAGTAATTAAAGAGGGAAAGAGGGAGGAAGAGAGAGGAATATGTGGGAAACATAAAGAAAAAGTTGGAATATGGAGGAAATAAACATGAATTTGAAGGAAATTATTAGTGAAACTGCGTTAGAAACGCTGGGAGTGAGGTGGTATGGAGGAAGGAGGAAGAAACACACAATGTGGTGGAATGAAGATGTGAAGAGAGCAGTGAGTGAAATGAACAAGAAAATGAGTTGTTGAGAGGAAGAACAGAACATAGAAGAGCTGAATACGTGATAGCAAGAAACAGCAGAGATAGTGAAGAGGGAAGCAAAAAGGCTAGTGGCGGAAAGGATGGATGGCAGAAGAATTGGGAGAGGATGCAGAGGGAGGAAAGAAGAAGATTTTCAAGCTAGCAAAAACGTATAAAAATCAAGCTTTATAGTATCAAAAATAAAGAAGGGGAGGTACTTACAGCACAGAAAGAGGTAAATGAGAGGTGGACTGAATATTTTGGAGAACTATATGTAGAAGAAAGGAGGAATGTGGAAGACTAAGTGGAGGGGGTGAATTCGGTAACGATGGGAGAATATGAGGAGGCTTTGTCAAAAATGAAGAAAGGAAAAGCGCCGGGCGAAGATGGAATTGTGATAGAGTTAAGGGAAGGATGAGAAGAATTGAAGATGTAAATCTGGAACTTTTTAATAAATGTTGGATATAAGGTGTAGTTCCCGGTAGATGGGGAGAATAGTTGTTTTGCCCATTTATAAGGGAAAAATTTTTTGTGTGGGTGGGATACTGAGATTGTGGAAACCTATTAGGGGATAATAGCTTTTATTGGACCATATAGCCGAAAGTTAAAGAAGAATTTTAGAAGGAAGATTAAGAGTAATAGAGATACGTTGGAGATTGTGGAAACATAGGGCAGGAGTACTTCGAACCTGTTGTTTTGCTTTAAGAATAGTGTTGGAAAAAGTTGTGAATTTAATAAAACAGCATATTAGCCTTCTTGGACTTGAGAAAAGCATTTGACTAGGTACCCAAAGCCAGATTTTGGAGGATGTTGGGGGAGGTGTACGAAGTGGAGGAAAGACTGAGGAGAGCAATAAAAAGCTTGTATAGCGTTTGTAAGTGTAAAGTAAGAACTGGATGTAAAAATGAGAAATGGTTTGAAGTGGGTACGGGAGTGAGACAGGGCAGTGTCCTGTCTCCCTTACCCTTTATAACTTACTTGGATGTAGTAATCAGAAAGGTTAAAGAGGAATTTCCAAATCTGTATGGTGATATAATGGTGAACGCGGATGATTTGGCATGCTGGAGTTGGAAGGAGGGGGTATTGAGAGGACTTATGGAAAGTTTTGACATGAATTTTAGGGAGATTGGTTTAGAGATGAATACGGAAAAGACAGTGGTAATGAGAGTGGGTAGAGAGGATAAGGGAGAAGTGGAGATCGTCATTGATGATGAAAGATTGAGAAATGTGGATCAGTTTGTGTACCTGGGTGGCGTATTTACAAGCAAGGGAGGATATGTACGGGAAGTGAAGGCAAGAATGGAAAAATACGTTAGAACAATGATAGCGTTATATCCAAATATGAAAGATCGGGTGATGGATATAAAAGTGAGAAAGATAATATTTGATAGCATACTGGTACCCCATTGACATATGGGAGCAGAAACATGAGGGATTAACAGCAAGGAAAGAAAAATATCGAAGCTGCCGAAATGAAGGTGTTGAGGACAATAGTGGGAAAGACGAGGAGAGATAGGGTAAGAAACGAGCGGGTTAGGGAGAGAGTTTGTGTTGAACAGGATAGATTCGGCGAGACTGAGATGGTGGGGGCATATAGTAAGAATGCCGGGAGAACGAGTCGCGAGTAGAAGGTGGAGGTGGAGAGAGTAAGGATGAGGGGGAAGATGGAAAGATGGCGTGTTGAGAGCCCTAAGAAGACACGGACTGACCGCGATGCGCTAGCTGATGGAGGATGGTGTTATTTTGGAAAGGACTGCGTGTAAATCAATGCTGTCTCCGCTGACAGGCTGTAGCCCTCCCTGAGGGAAAACGTAAGTTATATATATAGTATATATATACTATATATATAGTATATATATATATATATATATATATAGTATATATATATAATATATATATATATTAATATATATATATATAAATATATATAATATATATATACTATATATACACACTTTTTATATACTTTCTCGCCAGCTGTCCACCCTCCATTCAGAGAAGCCACACCTCTCGTAGATATCCCGCCGCCGAAGTCGGCCTTCTTCAAAGATCGCTTAAACTTGTGATGTTCCAGATTGCTCTGGGACGATGATTAGTTGGACACTAAAGGAGGAAGTGAGACACAGTCTCCGGGGCCTGGTTGCATTTTGTGCAGATATTTGACGTGGTCTGGTTGAGTTTAAACCTGTATTTGTGTTGTTTAGGATTTGTTTGCATAATAAGGCTGGGGAAGATGGAGATTGTTTTAACCTGTGGTTGGTAGAATTGGAAAGTGCAGTGTGACATTGGTGTTGAGATGTTTGTGTTTCAGCGTAGTACTGTGTACCTATTATTTCTAAATGCTTATGTATGGGTAATATTTTTGCTTCTTCATGTAAGTGTTGTCGTGTGCAACCTGTTATAATTCTGAGTGCCTTGTTTTGGGTAGTTTGGAGTTTTCTCAAGTTTCCCTAGGTTAATAATGGGTGCCATATAAGGTGATGCGTAATTTAGTGTTGGACGGATGTATTGTTTGTAGATGGTGATGGATATTTGTTTATTGTAGTTAATGTCCGCGCTAGCTATGGTTCTTAGTATGTTTGGGTTGTGCTGGGTCTTGTTTATGTTTTCCTGTGTTGTGTAAAAATATGCGTGTGTCCAGTGTTACCCAAGAATTTTGGGCTTTTTGTTTATTGGGCAACTATTGTTTAAAAAAGATTTGGGGGTTTAAAGTGCCAAGTTGGCAATCTGTTGTGATTAGTGTGATAGATGGTTTGTTAGGTGATGCAGACATTCTGTTGTTAGTTAGCCAAGTTTGAATTTGGTTGATGCATTGACGAGTCAGAAGAATTGTTCTGTTTAGGTTCTGGGGTGTGGTGATCATGGTGATATCATCTGCGTAGGTTGTTATATTTGTGTGGAGTGTGTGTGGTTTTGGTAGGTCGGCTGTAAATAAGTTGAATAAGGTAGGGGATAGGATTGCTCCTTGAGGCACGCCATTTTTTATATTTATTGTACGGGATTTCTTGTTGTTTATATCTGTATTTGGGCTGTTCTCCGATAGGAAGTTGGGTAGCCATTTCTTTAAATTAGTGTGGATATTTGATTGCATTATTTTGTAGATTATAGTGTGTCTTGGGACTGTATCAGAGGCTTTGTTTATGTAGATTGTTACAAGTAGTGTTTTGTGTGGGGGCTTGAGATTTAAGCTATTTATTATAGGTTGAATGGTGTTTGTAAAGCAGTTGTGGTTGAGTGGTTTTGCTGGAAACCGTGTTGGAATGTTAGTTTGGGGATTTGTGGTTTTATTATGTTTAATATGAGCTTTCTAGTTTACATAGAGTGGAGAGCAGTGAGATTGGACGATAAGAGGAAGGGTTTGAGGGGTCTTTCCCTGGTTTTAATTTTGGGATGATGATTGCTCTTTTCCAGATGTAGGGAATAAAATTGTTTAATTGAACAGTTGTATATGTGCTAAATGGGTTAGTGCGGTGTTTAAGGTGTATATTTGAGATGGTGTCAGGTCCGGTTGCTGGTGAGTTTTAAGAGTTTTATGATGCCTGAGTTTGATTTGTTTTATCATTTATTGCATCCATCTGATGCCTGAGTTTGTTTTTTGATCATTTGTTGCATCCCTCTGATGCCTGAGTTTGTTTTTTGATCATTTGTTGCATCCCTCTGATGCCTGAGTTTGTTTTTTGATCATTTGTTGCATCCCTCTGACGCCCGAGTTTGGTTTTTTTTTTTATGGATTGATGTGGTGGGAGATTGGTAGCTTTTTTACTTTTTTTTAAGAAATTTTCATTTGAGTTCCACGTTCTATTGTTGTTTGTGTTTCTGAAGTTTTTGTTAGAAATGTTTGAAAGATGTTTGAGGTGTGTGCTTTGGTTGTTTGTGATTTGTGTGTTTAAATTATTAATTATTCTTCTCCGCAAAATTGGGTTATTGTTTGTTGTGTTTTGTGCCAATTTTTAAATTAGGTTACGTTGTTAGATCACGTTTGAGATTTCAGTTGTTAGAGTTGGGTTGTATTTTTTAAGGTATTTCCAAAGTATGTTTTGGTTAGCTTGCTTTTGAATTAGTGAAAGTGAAGTTTTTGGATTAGCTGTAATTAAGTGTTGGGGAATTGGAGATGATTATAGTTTGTATGTTGTTTTCTATTAGCTCAGAGAATTTTGTTCAGTCTGCTTTTTTGTAGTTTGTATATGTTTTCTTGAAAGAGTGGTTAGTTTTGTTATTTTGGTATTTTATAATTGCGGGAAGATGGTCGGAGATTAGCTCTGTTTCTGTTTGCCA
>JABUQX010061687.1:0-30000 GCA_015478945.1 Trachelipus rathkii
AAATCAAAATGGGCATATTATATATACCTGGTATATATATATATGTATCTTTATTGATATGAAATAGAAATGAAAAATATAAAAGTAAATATAAAAATGTTAGAAAAATATATAAATAAGCAAAATATAATATAAATAATCATCTATATATAAAATAGTTACAGAACAAACAATATTACTATATTATGCCTTAATAAGTTAACTATTATAATTATGTTATTAGATTGTGCGAAAAGGTATTATGAGTATTTATAAAAATCAGTATCTCTTAATCTTCTAGTACATTAAAAACTCAGATCGCTAGAATGGATATCTCGTAAGATATTTGTAGTATAATTAATTTAAGTCTATGCTTATCTCTTATTACTTTATATAAGTTAGATGTTAATTTACTTTATGCTGTTTATGCTTATTATCCCTTTTTATTAGTAGTAGTTTATTGTTCAACGCTATATTCTTGTAATTAAATTATGCTTATTGGACTGGAGATATACTCTTTTTCAACTTATAATTGATATAAAAAACTGCTTACTATATAACTTAATAAACATTCTCTATTGATAATCTATATAAGTGAGAAGGTATATAAAGTATCATACTTATGGCGAATTACCTTTAATAGTATATTAATCTTTTACTTATTGTTATGAATCAAATTACTTATAATTTAATGATGTCATCTATCATTATAATCCTTCTTTATTTGATTTATTGTTTCTATAATTATAATAGTAAACAATAATTCATTTGATGAAGCTTCATTCTTCTATCTTTCATTCTTATATTCTCTGATCGTTTATTATATCATTTCCTCATCCGTTCAACCCTAGTCTCTATGCCTTCTATGATGAGACGTCTTAGATTAAATGATTAGGGGCTTGCTCCGAAAGTTTTAAAAAGTCTATGGCTAGCCCGCCAGGTTTGATTCAATTCCTACTGAATCTTAAAGGGTGAAGATTTACTTTTATTGAATATTAGTGGGTGTATTGTATTATGTGGGTCAAACATCTTTTATTTTTAACATTTCAGTCAAAACCATCGTATGCTCTATTTACAGTTGAGTTGTGTATGAAGGATATGTAAGCATATATAATTTTTTACAATGTTTTCATCAAATTGCAGTTTCCGCAAAACACTAGTACCGATTATGTTCCGGTTTGACTATGAGTAATTTTTTTTTTTCACCCTTTTGATTTCGGTTGTCCTTGGTGTATTCATACCAGTATAAGTTTGTCATGCGCACTCTCGTGTGTATAGGAAAGCAACTATCCAACGTAGCTATGTCCTGTATGATATGCTTCTTCGCCTTGTATATTTATACCCGTATCACCCGAATGATTTGTCGACGGTTCTTACTTTAATAACGGTTTTAACACACTGTTTTGTAATGGTCAAGGAGCAATTAACAGCGGGCAATTCTTGCCGCTGTTTGGGCCAAGTAGATTGACAATTTACTTAACAAAGCAAGTCGGTACACAATTGTAAACCTCTATTATGAGAGCCTTTAATTTTTATCCAATACTTATTACATGGCGTGTTGTATGGTGTACAATATATGGATGAGTCCTTTATAACCTTTCCTAATAGGGTTACATGATTACATCTATTAATATAGACTCTAATTTATATAATTAATATATAATTATATATATATTATATAATAGACATACTATCATAAGTACTACTAGTATAACTACTTAATGATTACTCTACTCTCATCATGTACCTATATTCCTAATAACTAATATATATATAACTTACTAAAGTATGGAGATTTTTAAATCACTATATTACTGGTGTAAGCATTCAGTTTTATGGTATATATACCTAATTAGGTATAATATGGTGGTAATTTACCTGTCTGTTTGATGTCTGAACTGTTAACGTCATTGAGCTATCATCGATACTCAAATATATACAAGTTTTCAATAACTTATATAAAGTAGTAACTTTAGTACTATAAATAATAATTATATTAATATTAATATATCATATTTACTAGAAATTACTTAATTGCTGCTCTAATATAATTTATAACACTCATATATATTATAATATAACTATTAAAGTATTCAGTATAGTATTGACGTTCACTTGTGAATATTTATATACTAATAATATAAAATATAGCCAATATAGATATAAATATAACTGGCTTAACAAATTATTATATATATTGTAAATAGATATTTCTATTTAAATAAATTAAGATAAATTAAGAAGATCAGAGTATAAGCTTTGAATCAAATTAAACTATAGAAGTGTGAATTACATTCAGTAATGAAGAGAGCATACAGTAAATATAAATTATTTCTTACTGTTTGTTCACTTTAAATTATCACCTTTATAATTGTAATAATTTATAAATTCTTATTTAATTTTGTTTTCAGTATATTTAATGTTATCCTAAAATGTAAAATAGAATTAAAAGGACAATATCCATTTCTAACTTGTGCAATTTTCTTTAATAGTATCGACATTTATAATCAAAATATATTTAATTATATCCTGTCGAAATACTACTATATCTGTAGGTAAATTTTATTAAATTATAATTTTAAAGTGTATTCGCTATGACACGGCACTTTATAATAATAGAATTGACATGACACGATGTATAAACTATTTATTAAATAATATAAATTGGTATAAGATAATTACTATATATAAACCATTATACTTATATTAATATATATAATTATATAATATTTATATATATATTATATTATTATAATATTTTATATATATTATATATATATATTAATATATATATATATATATATTAAAATTATATACTAATATAATATTATATATATATTTATATATATATTTAATATATGATTTATATAATGATACAATATTCCAAGTTATATCAAATATATATATCGATTTTTGGCCTATAATTAATAAGCTTTTAATATATATATTATATATAGCAGCATTAATAAAATGATTTACCAAATTTCACGGTACACTACTTTTCGGTCTTCTAAGTATTTTAAGGAATATATAAATATCAATTTATATTTATAATGGTTTTTCTTTTCTTTCATGATATTCTGTGAGAGTATCATTTGTTTTCTTGGCTCCTTTGTGATGAGGGAACTCATTGTCCTCCTAACTATATATTTCGCACCCTATTGAGTCATATATTGTTCGAGTGTTCCCTAAAAGGTTATAAGTTATATCTCCTTAACCTTGTATATTTCACCTTTATATGATTTTTACGTTCTGATCGTATCCATGTTCGGACTTCTTCGGATTTGATTGAGACAAAGACGCATAGTTGTTCATTTCACTACTTTCTTATTACTTTCGTAGGTGTTCCTAAAAGGCTGTCCGTTCTCATTCATTCTCCAACTATTTTTAATTATCTTAATTATCTTCACGAGTCAATGATTCAGATTCTTTCTTAGCTATATAAACTTGTGCTAGAACTCTATCCGTTCACAGTACTATCTCTTATGCCTAGAAATGACCTCATTTCTTCATTCTTTTATTCTATTTTAAAATCATGCGCCTCAATCATTACTTTTATTGTTGGCACCACGCCATCTAAGAGACTTTGCCGTAACACGGATCTACACCTTTCAGAAATTCTCTTATTAATTTATGCCATATTATTGGTACGGTAGATTTCCTAATGAGGGTAAATGTTATATCATTGCATGGCTCAATTTTTATTTATATTAAATCTACAAAATTTCTTCCCATTACTCACCTCTCTTATAACACCATCATTCACAAACTTATCACCATTACACCTATCTATCGACGTCACTTTTATATATTAGTCTCACCTGACTAACGAGTATAACAATATTCTTAGGATCATTGACAAATATATTATTACTAATATAAGCTAAAAATTGCCTTTAAGATCACCCCATAATATATTCGGATATGACTAAGTCTAAGCATATCATAAAGAAGCTTATAGGAATTCCTGTTCATGATACTTTCAGAGGCGGGAGGAATTTATAATTGTTTTTTTTATTCACATACATTATTATACTATATATATGTGTGTAAACTAATTAATTAGTTGTAAATAGATACGTACTTATAACCGAGCTCACCCTGATATAGATGACATATTGAGTATACTCTATTAACTTGATGTGGTCTACTAGGTTGCACAACCCTTCCTTATTTTTGAGCTATCTTTATGGATTTGAGAGTCATTAAGTAGCCTAAGGGATCATTGTAATACTATGTCCTACTTCTACATTATCCTGACTCTCACCCTTGAATCACTATCACTCTTTATCACTCTGTCACGATGTAGCGAACATTACTTTGTTTAAACTATCGTATTTATTTCTAATACACGGTATTATTAACTCAATAACTTATACGCATGGATTACCTGTAGTCTCAAGGAATTAGTAAAACCAATAATAGTAGTACGACTATATATTTCCTAACCTAACTAGTCGTTGCCCTGTAACATCCAAGAGGTGTCTATAGTCATATCAAACTATGAAAATATTATAGTTAGTGAACATTGAGTAAAGATACTAAGAGCTTACTTTCGTGCTGTTTATAGCCTATATATTCCATTATTATTCCATAGCCACATCTTGTTTTGTGGAATAACTCTAACTATAGTATCATACTTCAGTACTTAGTTTTATATTACCTTAGCATAATATTCACAATCTTACCTCTCTTAAGGATTGCAATATAGGCAAGGATTATGGGTTTTTGTTATTGTTTTTTACTATTATTATAATTGGTTTAGTTTTAGAGTTTATTTTGCCCTTCTAACTTAATGTAAATAAGGGCTCTATTCCCGTAGAAGTTTAGGTAGGCACCAAAGTGTAATTTAATATATATATTAAATTAGATATAATATTAATAATATATTATATATATATATATATATATATATATATATATATATATAAATATTATATTAATAATCTAAAATATATATATATTAATTTTATATAATATATATTTATTAATATATATATTAATATATATGTATAATATATATATATTAATATTATATAATATATATATAATAGTACACTTGTATAGTGGTAATCATCTATTGATCTACTGATCAATTTATTAATCATATTAATAGTATTTCCGTCGCTCTATATAGTATATATATATATATATATTTAATAATTTATATGATAATATATATTATATATATTATATATTAATTAATATATATATTAATATATATATATTAATATGTATATATATATTAATATATATATTATAACTATATATATTATATATGCATACCTAATATATATTTAATTAATATATATAGTATATATATCTATATATATATATATTAATTATATATTATATATTAATAGTATATAATAAAATATATATAATAATTTATATATTAATATCACTTTACTATTTAATTATTATATTATATATATATATTATTATAATATATATTAATATTAATTAATATGTGCAATATAATGTTGATATTATAAAACTTCAATCTATCGTGTGGTATAATATATAAACTATATATGATATATATATATATATATATATTATAATAATATATATATATAAATATATATATTATATTATTATAATTAATTATTCTATCTAATATATTTAATTACATATTTAATTATATATAGAATATTATTAATAACTATAGTATAAATATATATTATATATATATATATATATATACTTAATTACATTAATATTAATAACTGACCCATCAATAATAATAAACTTATATCTAAGTTAATAAGTGAGTTATATATATATATCATCATGACATCATATATATATACAATATAAATATGCCAATATGAATACAATACTGTCTAATACAAATTTATATATTGGATCTTCGAGATGTATGGATCGGTCATTCTGGACATTCGACTGAAGTGTAATCTGAAAGTGCAACCCTTGTTGTTTTATAACCTTTACTAATATTAATTAATATTCTAAAATTTTACAAAACTAGAGCTCTCAAATATGAGAATTATGAAGGAGATACTTTTTGTAAGAAGATTTATTAAATAACAATTATATAGTGGGCAACGTTATTTTACTTATTTCATTGTAGATATAATGTTCAAATTCTTCAGACTTGTCATGTTCGCTCAAGTAATTACTTTGGAAAAATTTTGGCAAAAGATTGTTGGGACCTTGTAGTTTTCTCCTCCCTCCTCTCACGGCCTGCTCCTGCCGCATCCAAAAGGTAGTAGCTTGGTGTGGGAAAATTCAAAATATCAATTAATATTCTAAATCAAATATAAATCTAAGTCGGCATACAAAAGTCACAAACCTCTCAAATCTCTCCACTCTCTTTCTTTACTGATATATGTATATCCTACATTATCTTATTATATATTTCATATCTCTTACGTATACCTATATATCTCCTCTCCTCATCTATCTTCTATATCATACTCCTTATCTCTCACTTCATTATTCTACTCTTCACTTACTTATTATATCTCTCTATCTTCTATTCCATCTCTTATCTATATATTACTTATCCTTTACTCTCTCACTATATCATTTCATCTAACTATATCACTTACTTATCATCTCTCTCATCCATCTTCACTCTTCTCTAAACAACACACACATCAGGTATATAATAAATTCTGTAATTGGTTTGAAATATACGAAATGTTTGTTATGTAATAAAAAATATGATTCCTCAAAACTAATATTTTATTAAAAATCAAACTTTACGCTAACTTACTGATCACATATAGTAAATACTTTAGTATACACAAATATTTTATCATCTTTTAGTATCATATATATAACTTTATCTTCTTAGCTATAAATACATGCAATTTTTTACCCTTATTATCACAAATACACCCCATTTCCTG
This sequence comes from Trachelipus rathkii, assembly GCA_015478945.1. Taxonomy (NCBI): domain Eukaryota; kingdom Metazoa; phylum Arthropoda; class Malacostraca; order Isopoda; family Trachelipodidae; genus Trachelipus; species Trachelipus rathkii. Next base: position 6,858 of record JABUQX010061687.1, read on the forward strand.
ATTTATGAGCAAATTATAACAAAACAAATGCCGACAAAAATGTGATTTTTATATAAATTTATATATCTTGTGAAACATTGACTACATGAAACTTATAACTATTACATATATAATTTCCATATTCTTTTCCGCTTAAATAAAAGGTAAATATATATATCTTAACAGATATAATAATTATTTTGTGAAAATCATGAATTATATCTCTATACCTAGAAAAATTAATAATATATTAAAATAATTTGAATTATAGACTGAAGTCATAAAATAAATATTATAATTCACGCTCTAAGTGAACATATACTCCGTTCCTTTTACATTTTTTTTTTTTTTAAACCTGCTTACATGGGTTATCATTTTATTGCAATATTAATAGAGCTTTTTTAATTTAATTTTTGTTCGCAAGCATGGTGATGTGCAAACACAATTATGTAACGTAACACGCATTGTTTTTACGGATCATTAGTATATATATAATGAATTAAATCTTCATTTATTGTTGGTTCTCTAATATGATTTTGCCTTCTTTGATGATTTTATGATAATAATTCTATCGAGTGCGCTCATGTAAATCAATTATATTTAAGTTATAATTAAACCTATAAGTATTACAAGATAGATAACATAATTCTCTACATTAGAGTTCCAATATTATTTATCTTGATACAATCCTTAGCCGGTAATTTGTCACATAGTCATACTCTATTCTCTAGATATACGCAGTAACATTCTATCCATTAAATTTCTTAGATATACACTCTACGAAGAGAATACTCTATTTATAATAGGCCACTCAACCTAACAATATTACTTATAATTTTTAAGGCAAATGTAGTATTTCAGATAATTGGTTTGAATACAATTTAAAATACTATTTTAAAAAAAGATTACTATATTAAATATATACTACGGCGAATAACAATCCATTGTCAACGACTTGCCCGTGCAGTAATTTTCTGCCTTCCGCTTTACAAACATTGTATAGTGAGTTTTCGTTGGTGTCCTTTGACGCTCTAATACTCTCACATTTTCTCATATTAGTTATCTCAACTAAATCGGAGGAGATGGGTCCATTTATACAAATTATCATCTCTCGCTTTTATTCTGAGATATTACACCGAGTATGGTAATGATTGCACAATTTTTATCCTAAATTAATCAACAACTCACCCAACTTGCTATAAATGATTACCATTTTAAGATCAACTAAAGTTCCTATATACATTAATCAATATTGAGTTATAACTAATTTGAAGCTGCTTATGGTACTCCGCCTACAACCACCAGAAATTATCTCTTATTCATATTTTTTAATAAAGTATAATAAAATATATATAAATAACGTAGACTACTATACACGTAGGTTATATTACTACGCAGACGTTATATATAGTACATATATATATAATAAAAGTAGACATAATTTTTTCTTCTGGGTTCATTCTTTAGAGACATTAAAGAATCGGTTTCTATTGCTGCCGTCTAGTGTATGAGAACGATGAACAGTTTGTTATCTGCGAATGCCGATCAACTACCGAGATTGAGGAGTGAATATCCATCTTAGCGAAGCGTCTGACTTCTACCTCCTCATAACACGACGAACGAAAGGAGAGCAGTGAGATGGGATAGAGGAGGAACAAAAAATTACGCAGAGATATAATAAGGTATCAGTAAAAGGAATACCGTCTTAAACTGGCGATAGAAAGTACGGCAAGAGCTTCAAAACAACTAATCGAAACGATATCCGTCTGTAAGCTGCATAAATCACAAGTAAAATATTGCTTAAAATCTAGCGATATAATCTACCACACATTCCGGCTATATATAATATATATGACAGGAATGTATTAAGATAGAACTAGCAATTATGGAGGGATGAAAATAGATAATAGATACTTCTTCAGGAAAATGATACAATTTAGCTTATCCTCGTGTATGCCATAATGAATATTATTATATTATAGTGATTCGAGATGTAATAACCTATTATCGATCGACTCAATTTCACTGAACTAAGGATTAGGTACGACGCGCGTTGTCTGAATCTGTGATACATCACACAAGTGTCGATGTTGGTGTGATAAGAGTTCTGTGAATTGTGATATGATAATTGTTTCATCCTTATCAACTTTTAGTGTGTTGTTTATGTAATATGTCGCTGCCATCCCCAAAAAGATTAACATAATGTTGTTATGTTTGTTCAAACTTGAAAATTAAGAATTCTCCAAAATCGTTAATGTTGAATTTCATTTATGTCCGCACTGAACAATGGAAGTATGCAATAAGAGCGGCGCATATAACTCACTCCGGATATGTGGAGAAGAAGATGCAGCGGGCATATCAGAAGAGAGACACTGCAAAATGCAAGGCACGCAGCTTCATAATCCTCATACTTACTAAGTGCAGGTTCTCTGTGACTACCACCGAGATGAGGTCCGCCCAGTAAGGTTATATGGAGAAATAGAAATCATTCGTAATATATGATCTGCGAGTGACCGTAAAGTTAAACTACATTGTCATAGTGAAAGAATTCGCTTTGTATGAGTTTAAGAAGTATAGGAGCTCTCCGGTACACTCGTATCGCATCCGTTAATATCCTATGTAAACACAGAATGTTAATTTGCGTAATAATATGGAGTTTCAATCGATACGTGAATAAAACTGTCGTGATAGTAGGAGTAAGGAAATATCCTAGGAAAAATGCAATTATCGCTGGTACGAGATAATTTATAAATTATGACGTTTTAAAAATTGCTTTGAAATATTAGTATGGGATATAGACTGGACCCATGAATAGGCGAAACGAAATATATGTAAGCATCAGAAGAGACACATAACAAAACCATTCAAAAGAATCTACTACAATGATCAAGAGAATGTCCAAAATATATTTTATTAAAATTGCCCTAAGGAAACATGAACTAATATGCACCTCAATCGTTGAGAACGATGTAATGACTGCTAGAGGATAAAACCATTGGATTAACATTCGACTACATGGCACTTGGAGCACAATAATAATATGAATTGAAAAAAGATCTTGTTTAATTGGATAAATATATTTCAAAAATACGTTCGTCTTTCAACTCATAATAACATCATTACTAAGCATCACTTAGATTTTGTTTCAGTGGGAAAAAAGTTGATGATAAACCATCAAACCAAAACTATGCCATTAGAAGATCTATTTCGTAGAGGTGGTAAGTCAAATGAAGTAAATCAGTTGAATGTGGAGAAGTTGGCATATTTTTTACTTCATACCGTATTGATTGATAGACTCTCGGATAGGCAGGTAAATAATAATCGAAGGCTAATTACTATCTAGCTACTCATATAGAAGTGGAGTAAAAAAACAGGAAAATTAGTAGCATCTATTACCTAAACAATTAGCTATATCTGCATACTTCCTATAAAGACTAATAGGTATAATTATGAAAGAGTAACAATTATTACTTGTTATAAAGCGTAACAGAACGATGGCGTTGTGCTATAACGATCATCATTTTATTTATATGAGCTTGAATTCCTAACTTATAAGTTAAGAAAAGCTGTATAATAAGTAAGTTAGTGTTCAGATGCATATACTAAGAATGACATTCCTTATTATTCCTTCTAACATTAATGCATTCAATGCTAGAACAGAATAGTATAAGGTCTACTGTTCTAAGAAGTTCTCGTCGAATAAAAGCTGACGCATTTTCGTATTAGATTTAGTTCTAGAATTATATGCTATTTTACCATAAAGTACATCTATAATAGGTACTGGTTCTAGTCTCAATCAACCATGCTGATGATTAGGGCCTGCTCCTATGAAAAGTATGCTTTGCTTCATGTAACTAATAGTTATGAAAGATGGGGAAAATCCAGATAGCAATGAAATATAACATGGTAGAGCTGTTCCGTTTTTATGAAGCTGTATTTATTTGTTCACCTAAACGCATTACTCTTACTTCTAGCTCAAGTCCAAGTTAAGAGGACTTATTTATTTTACAAGTCAATGGGTTTTGAAGTGTTGCTTTGAAAAAAAAGGTAAATAAGACTAAGCTTATGCAAAACATAAGATAGATGAACGGCTATGGTATCATATTACATCCATACTAAATAACTTCCTAAAGAGCTGCTGATATATTTACGTAACAGGACATTGGAGTATTGGTAAAATTTTGCCGAACGGTTCAATGAAGCAAAAGGGTGAAAATAAACTCCTCTGAAGAAATAATAACGATGGTCTCTAGAATCTATTAGTTCTTAGTCTCATGAAGCATAAGTGTGGAGTATTAAAATGTTAGAGGCACTTTTGAGGAGTTATCTCCTCCTCTGTTCTCTTACATTCACACCCTGAGGCTCGTGACTTCAGTGCAACCAGCTACTCAATTGAGGTAGCAGTTTTAGATTTGTAGAAAAGAGTCTTCCATCTCTCAGTGAGGATTATAGTTTAGTCACAATGAAATATTGTATTAAAAATCTCCTTGTATTGGTTGAAAAGGCTCGTAAAAAATATTTTATTGAAAACACACTTTACGAAGCTAATTGTGTACATTACACTAAACATCCACATTCACAGTGAACAAGTGGATAAAACTCTCTTGATCAAATTTTCAACAGAAAATTTTCTCAAAAAACTTCATTTCAGATAGACCTTTACGAGCTGACCACGTATAGGGATAAAATTTTTGAATCTGATTAGATTTTAAATCGTGTGCTCCAAAAACAACAAAGAAATGTCATTCCTCTTGCATGGACTATAGCACTAATCAGTATTCTTGTACATCAAAAATTATGTCTGTCAAATCTGAATAAAACCTTCTATTTTCATTATTTCATTCTAATACACATAATAATTTCTAATATATATTATTTTAATTAAGTAAAAAGATTTTTTGATATTTCAAAGTTATCTTGTTATATATATATCTTGCCAGCACCCAGAATAATTTGATATGTGTGTTGGCTTACGATATATTGGGAATCGTATGCAGAATAGCTATACATACTTGAAATCTAAAGATGTTGGTAAAATCATAATTGTTCAGTTTATGTAAAATTAATATAAAAGTTTATAAACTGCATGTGTGTGAGTTTTAATATAGTTGAAAAGTGATTTTATTCAATAAAATATTTTCTTTTATTCCAACTCCAAATACAGAGTTTATTATACCTCGGAGAGTAGAAGATTTATCACATCAACTGCTTACCAGTGTATAATTAAATTAATTAATTCATAATTATATAAAATTTAAATTAATTTAAATTATAATTTATATATTAATAAATTTCAAAAAAAAATTAGTTTAGTGACGGGATTTCCAATGTGAGGAGCAATAAGGTGATTTAAATACTATGATAACGTTGAAAAATTGAAAGTTGGGACAGCTGACTAAGATAAGCGTAAATCAAAATTCTGATGTCTCGAGATAATCCATATTAATTTTGATATATACTCAAAAATAGCCTATAGTCTTATGAAAAAAGAATGACATAGAGAAGCCTTAACTCCATAGATGAGATACATATATCTGATGTAAAATTGTTACTATAGATTAACTGTCATACACATGGAATATAAGGTTTTTGAGGCCAATAATATAATAGGTTCAGTGGTAAAGTTTTGACTGAGAATTGCAATTATCACGTATTTAATATATCTATGATAAATTTAATCTTATCAAGTAACGTGTAAGAAATGGTAATAAGTAATCGTACTTACTTACTATATGAAAAAGTGGCAGTATTATATCCTCTCCACTTATACCGTGTGATTGAATAGCGTTAGGGCGATGGCAAGTGATAAAATATCGATAAGGCATCTAATCTTGAGTAAACCTAGGAAAAACGTATATAGGTAAATAAAAGAGCATCTGGCGCAATATATATGGTATATATTTAATTCACTTACCTAAGAAAGGTAAATTGAAGAGACATAATTTTACTGTTTAAGTACTATGAGCTAATATGTAAGATGGAGCGTTGTCTAATAAGATCATATTATATTTTATGCTTATGATTCCCTACCTGTAATATATAAAAATGAAGAACGAGATGGATTTTGTTAGATCAGTGCAATACAAGATATAGACATTTACCTTCCATTCTAACATTATGCTTGAGACAATGTAGAACAGAATAGTAATGGTACTGTCTAGAATTCAAGGTTACGATAAAGCTGAGCATTTTATCTTTATAGATGTTATTACTGGTAGCCTTTTATCTTAAAGATAATTCTATCAGGTACTTAGTATATATATATATATAGTGAGCGTATTACCTCAGCAAACCTATCATGTATATAGAAAGGCAGCTCCTATAAACGTCTTACCACTGTAGCTATCTGTTGACTAATAAATGATTGAAGATGGAGTAACATCTCGAGGTAAAGATAATGAGAGAGCTATTTATGCGTATTTTGATAAGCTAGATTTTTTATTTTTCACACAATAAAATGAGCGTCCTCTTATTCTTCTGTATGTAAATCAAATCATATAGGAGTATTATTTATTTGCTCACATGGTATTTTGCTTAAATCTGAGAAAGAAAACAATCTAAATAAATCTTTGCAAAAAAACAACAAATCAACGACGATAGTTTATTCACAATCATTCTTCACTAATAGAATCTTCATTAGAGCTGCCAGAGTCTATCGAGGAACCACAGGTAACTTAAGTCCTCGCACTCGGCAGCTGCTCTGATAGGTAGGAGAGATAAGAACGGTAATGACATCGTCTTTCATGTGAAAGCAGGAGATAAAGTGCTCATCTCTACATACGCTCCGTACTAAAATTCAGACGGCAAAGAATCGTCCTACATTCCTTCTTCTTCTTCTTTCTTATTCATATCTTTTTTTTCTTATCTTTCTTTCATTCTTTCTATATCTTCTTCTTCTTATCTTCTTCTATCTTATTCTTATTTAATTTATTATATGATATATTTTCTTCTTTCTATTTACTTATCTTTACTTCTTCTTCTTTACTTCTTTACTTCTTCTTTCAGCTCTTCACATTCAATGGGCGTACAGCTGATGGTGAAAATCATCTTCACTCCGCACGTAAGGTATATAATAAAAAACCTCTGTATTGGTTTGAAACGAATATATTTTTTTTATTGAGAGAGAAATAAAGTACTCCTGTTTCAACTATATATTTAAGCTAAACTTAGCTGTACAGATAAAATCAGTTATCGATTTTAATTAAAAAGACTATTATTCAACTTTATCATATATCTTTTTCCTGCAATTACAATGCAATTAACCTGACCTAAAAACTTACAATTTCTGTCGCATGATTACAAACATTTTTATTATTAGTTAGAAAAAATAAACTAATTTTTATTTATAATATATAATATCTATTTAGGCAACATAGCTCTAAACATATCAACCTTATGTTATTATATATTGAATATTATTTAATATATACATATATTATATTTATATCGAGTATAGTACTAACTAAATACTGAATAAATTCAGTTATATTAAAAGGATTTTTCTGCAGACATGGACATGTTTACTCTGAAAATAAAAAAAATTATAAAAAATTAGAAAATAACGTTACTGAGATTAAATTAATAGCCAATAAAATATAATATAATAATGTTTGAATATATATATACCATAATATTTTTTTTTAATGTATATTTCTTAATAAAATATTATACACAATAAACTTATCATATTATATTATATATTATGCTAAAATACTTTATTTTTATTATATATATATAAAAATATAAGAGATATACTATATATTTATAAAATATTTACATATATATATAAATATTAATTCACGTAAAATGAAAAATATATATATATTATATATAAACTCACATATCTCAAATATTATATATATATAATAACCATATATTTAATATATTAAATATAGGGAGATTAGTATACATCCCTATTGATGGTCAGAGTGATTTGTTAAGTTTCTTTTATAGATAGATACTAGTTTTTTTTATTACTCTACATATTCTTATAATTACACTATTTAATAATATTATATGAGTACCAATTATCTCACATAGTTATAAACATTTTTAACTTTCTGTTATAATCAATGTAATTCTAACTTGCCATTCTTAAAATGGAAAAGTCATTGTTTTTAATAAAAAGTTAACTACACTCTCACGCTCTCACTCACACACCAATTTTTTCTAAATTTTAATAAAAGATATATTTATGCGTTAAATACATATGAATGTGTTAGAATAATTAAAACCACCCTCTTTTGTTATACGATAAATAATATAACCTTTTTTTTAACCTAACACTTTAATAACTATTACATACTATTAAATTAATGTAATATGTCACTTCGGAGTAAAATTATCATTAATATGACTACATCATAATGAAATACAATACTTCCATATATAAATATTGAGAACAATATATGGTAGTTGACGTTTATATAATGAAAACAAGATTTTCATACAAATAAAAAACAGTACGTGTTACCTGTGCTAAAACTTACATTGGGACATAATGCTTGCCACACTATTATTAATATATATCAATACTAAATGACCTATCTTATATAAAATCTGCTAACATCGCATAGAACTATGCTACTAACGTATTGCATTATTATAAGCTAATAATAATTAATTCTATATTATAATATTAGTATTCTATTTATTATATATATATCATCATCATATTCAATTATAATATCATTATATAATCTATATATATATATACTATTAACGTCTAACTAAGATCGCTCCTATTTAAGATTTCATTTAATTACCCTATCTTGCATTTAAAATCATGATGAATTATCTATCATTTTACAAGCTAGTGCATCCTATAAGCACAACTAACATATTATTAAATACAATATTCTACACGATGAAATATGTTTCTTAATATTAAAGGAAATATTGTTAATGGATCTAAGAAAGTGCACAAGTTATTAAAAAAAGTCCTATTGAATTACTTATATATATCTAATATATTCTAATGCAAGGTTCTAACAATTTATAAAAATTTATTACAATTAAAGATTATAAATATTTAAAAGGTAAATTCAACACACAAGAAGTTTAAATGCAACTTTCAATATTATTCATTCAGTTTGTTCATATCTTCGCGCATTCCATTATTCATATTACATCGAAACAGCTCATTCTTCAATAATATACTAATTCATATTTTTAACTGCCAGTAATTTTCTATTGGTCAATTATTTTTATTTGATCAGTATGACGTCACATAACTGACTTAGTTTATAATTATATAAATATGATAGTTTATTAGATAAGCCCTATACTTTACCTGGGTAATTATAATTTATTATTTGCTAGCAACTTTATATAAATGATTTGATTTTGTGTGATTATGAAATAGTATTTTTTATGATAAATTTGTATTTGCTATTCAAGAATTTCCTATCCATTAACGGAAGTACGTAAATTACTAACCACGAGTTTAAATATACTTGAGTTAAGTAGGGTATAATAAAGGGTATATGATAGTGAGGGACGTATCATCTAATAATCAAGTTTAGTCTGTGAATAGTTGGTCAGTTAAAAGTATATTACTTAAAACGTATACGTATAACCGTATCTAGGTCTTATATGAATTATTATGGAAGGTTATTTTTAGACTCTAGGGTGAATTCATAAGTCCTCAACTATAATACATGAAAGTGAGTACTCTGCCTTAAACGCTAAGTGAGACGATTAAAACACGAGATAATACTTGATAAATAGTATGTTTAAATATGACAACTATATATCTATATCCTAAAACCAGAATATGAACATAATTTTCGACTAATAGTAGAGTAAGGACGTGATCCGGTTTGATTAATCATTTTGTAGTAAAGAACCGTTATGAACCTCGTAGTACGATGTGAGTATGAATCAGGATGCATCGAATTATTTAGTTATATTAAGTAACAAAGTTTTACTTACAAACCATCAAAAACCAAGACATAATGAACATAGATAAACTTCAGACAATACAATCATACAGGAAGGTATGAGCTTAATCCGATCCTGGAGATTGTTATCTTTTCCTTATACGATCCACTGTTTAGTTTTTCTTATAATACCAGTTTGATAAATTGTAAACGATTAGTAATGTAACTCATTTAGAGGTTAATAAGACGAAATACTAGTCCTTATTCGATTGGCAGGGATTTTAGGATATAATAGAATTACATGAACACGATCATACTACTACAAGAAATAGAGGGGAATGATGGAGCATGACTATTTCTAATATTCCTCCGTTGTAATATTGTATAGGATCAAATTTAGCAAGTAATTTAATTAGTTAACTTCCACTTAAATGTTATTTTGTCTCCAATTACGATTTGTAATTTGACTTCTTAAAAAATCTTTAATTTGCTTTCCTTGTTAAAGCAATATTTTACAATTATCTCGTGAAAAGACTAAAAGAAATAATTATTACATTTTATTCACTTCTATAAACATTATTATTATAGTATTGAAAAGAGAACATATTTCTCAGTCCATAAGCAATAATTTCAAAATTTAATGCATCACTCCTATTCTTAGTTTTATTAATAAAGAATAATACTATATAAAGGACAGTATAGGTCTTTGAGAGGAAAAGATAAATAAATTAGTAATTAAAAAACAATACCAAACAAAACAAAATTCCTAAGGATTTAAGTGTGTGTGAATTTAATGTGTAACTAATAGCAAATTAAGTCTATTAAAAATCTTATGAATATAAAAAACTTTACTACTTTGGTAGTGATAGAAAAATTAACTGCCTAATTTTCGATCGTGGCAATTTTTACAATCAATAATGTTCACTATATTTCCACTTCCCTACAAAACACCCCGGTGTGGCTTATTTATAAAGTATACTCCGGCCGTGGAAGGGTTTCTTCTCAAGGAACATCATGAACATCAAGAAACATCCCGTGACAATAATGGGTGTCATGGCAATCGGATACATCATGGAATCATAAATCATTGATTTCTTGATAATTGTTTGTTAGTGTTGACAGAAAAGAGTCACATTTAGCGGAGTTGGTAGACTTTAGGATTATGGTGTGACTGATACTTTCTGTCTTCACAGTTATCTGTTACTTGAAAGTTATTTCATTTTTTTTGATATCTTAAAATTGGTCTCACGTGTCGCGAAATATAGTCAAGTTAGGCTGAGGTTGAAAAGACGCTGGGAAACTCCGGCGAGACTGATATTTCTGGCTTTCACTGGTCTGTATGTGCTTGAATGTATTCAGTAAGTAGGGAGGGGATATTGGAACCCGAAATGACCGCGACCTTTTTTGATCATTTTCGACCTGTGCGACCGCTATCCGGCCGTTGACTTTTTGGGCCCTGACTTTTGGCCTTACCTTTTGGCGCCCTTATTCGCAAAGAAAGGGCGCGCCCAAACGGTTGCGTAAGCATACCGTGTACGTAGCTGCCTTCCCTATTTTGGCCCCAATCCATTCATACGGACTTTAGCCATTTTTTGAGAACCCAATTTTTTCGAGAGCACCCTAATTTTTTGAGAACCCTATTTTTTGAGAACCCCTAATTTTTGAGAGCCCTAATTTTTTGAGAACCCTAATTTTTTTGAGAACCCTATTTTTTGAGAGCCCAATTTTTTGAGAACCTAATTTTTTGAGAAACCTAATTTTTTTTTTGGACCAACCCTTTGGTCTTCCATGGGTCATTTTGGCCCACCCTAATTTTTGGAACACCTTTAGGGGCTTAGCCCTATTTTGATATTTTGACCTTGATATTGTCGGTCAACATGCAACACAGCGCCACCCACATCACAACCACACACAACAACATAGATTTACTTACACACACACAGATTAACTACTTACACCTAGCCTACACCCAGCCTAAACATAATGCCTACACCCAGCTCCACATAGCCTACCACCCACTTACACCTAAGCTTCACAGCTAGCCTACACCCCGCACCTAGCCTCCACCCATCCTTCACCTAGCCTACACCCGCACCTAGCCTTCCACCACCCTTCCGTTCACCTAGACTAACACTACACCTAATTCCAACTCAGCCTCACCTAGCTAACCTACACCTAGCCTCCACCCAGCCTTCACCTAGCCTACACCCTACACCTACACTAGAACTCCACCCAGCCTTCACCTAGCGTACACCTATACCTAGCCAACACGTGCCCCTACAACTTTGATGGCTCAACTTTGATGGCGCAACTTTGATGACGTCATCTCTGTTGGCATCTATATTGATGATTCAACTTTGATGACTCAGATTTATTGATGGTTCAACTTTGATGGTTCCCAATCACCGTAAGAAGTATGTAGGGATGTTCTATTAGTATTCTATGAGTATTCTATGAGTGCCAGGTTAGTGCCAGTTGAGTGCCAAGTGAGTGCCCATGAGAGTGCAAATGAGTGCCAAGTGAGTGCCAATGAGTGGCAAGTGAGAGTGCCAAATAGTGCCAAGTGAGTGCCACAGTAGTGCCAACTGAGTGCCACTTTTTCAAGCCTTTTCTAAGCCTCCCCTGAGCCTAGAATAGAACTCTCATATGGGTGTCTACCCCTAGGTTTATAAGGTATGAGGAATCGATTGTGTATATTACAAGTTGCTAGGATTCTTCCTACTATGAGTTAGTAATTTTCTAACACTTATGGCCTATATATATTATATAATATATATATATATTATATTATATATATTATATAATTATTATATAATATATATATATATATATATATATATTATATATATATATATATATTAATATATATATTACTTGCACACGCACCTACACACACGTACACTATGACACTTATACACACATTCACCATGACACTTATACACACTATGACACTTATAAGCACTTACAATTCTCCATAGACACTTACTTTAAACCATATACACTTACATCACACCGCACACAGAAACAGTTACACTTACACACTCGATTTTTTTGAATGCCTCAAGCTTTGATGCCTCAACTTTGATTGCTCGCATTAATGCTCAGCTTGATGCTCAACTTTGAAGGTTAATCTTTGATGACTCATCTTTAAATGCCGTCATCTTTGATACCATCTATACTGATGATTAAATCTTTGATACATTTCTAACCTTTTCCTAGACTTTTCTACCCGCCATCATAGAACAAGAGTAATTATTGATGTCTTCCTAGTTCATAGCGTACCATCAGGGCGCCGAATGCGCGCCTCCGCGCAAGGCTGACAACCCCGCAACGCCGCAGGTGCGACCCGGCCGCGTCCTCCGCCCGCGCTGCGCCCGCAGGCGCAAATATTTTCCGCGTTCCCGCCGCCGCGTGCGCGCCCGCAGGCGCAATATTCCCGGCGCGAATGAAAAATATATATACTATAAGTCATTCATTTTTATTTCATACTTAAAACATTTAAAAGAATTTATTTTCAAATATACTATGAGTCATTCGTTTTTATTTCATACCTAAACAGTTTTATTAAAAACATTTTCGCGAACCTAAAACTGTAACTCATTACAGACCTATTATTTAACACATATATTTTTTACTTAATACTTTTTACTTAATACTTTTTAATTTATAAATTTTTAAAATTGTATGTAAGAAGAAAAAATCCAGAGTGTCTGTTATATAATCATTTTAATTTACTACAATTGTCGAAATATTTATTAAAAACATAAACTTTACATACCTTAAAGCAGTAAATCAGTAAAGTAGTAAAGCAGTTTACCTAACAACAAAGGGATTAGTATGCTTTTGTTTTACTGTTTTACTGCTTTAACTCATGTTTTACTGCTTTAACTCAAAGCTTTACTGCTTTAACTATCTGCTTTACTGCTTTAACTCTCTGCTTTACTGCTTTAACTCATATATTTATTAACATTACATCCCTTAAAGCAGTAAATCAGTAAATCAATAGATGTGTTACCTAACACCTCTAAAGGGATTAGTCATGCTTTTGTTTTAATGCTTTACCTGCTTTAACTCTCTGCTTTAACTGCTTTAACTCTCTGCTTTACGTTTAACTCACATATTTATTAACATTTACATACCTTAAAGCAGTAAATCAGTAAATCAATAGAGGTGTTACATAGCAACAGGGGGTTAGTATGCTTTTGTTTTACTGTTTCTGTTTTAACTCATGTTTTAATCGGCTTTAACTCACATATTTATATATTAACATACCTTAAAGCAGTAATCAGTAAATCAATAGAGGTGTTACATAGCAACAAGGGGGGGATTAGTATGCTTTTGTTTTACTGTTTTACTGCTTTAATTAACTCATGTTTTACTGCTTTAGCTCATGTTTTACTGCTTATACTCATGTGTTTTTTTTACTGCTTTAACTCATTTTTACTGCTTTAACTATATGTTTTACTGCTTTAATAACTCATATATTTTTAACATTATGTTTCTTTTATATTTTTTATTTTGTTTAATACTTTTTAGTTTTTATTCTTTTTATTTTATTTTTATTCTTTTTATTCTTTTTATTTTATTTTTATTATTTTACTTTTATTATTTTATTATTATTATTTTATTTTTATTATATTATATTTAGTCTCATTTACTTCATGCCTATTTTATTATCATTAACACACACACATACACACACACAACACACTTACACTTTACACACATTCACTATGACACTTATTTAGATCACACATTCACTATGACACCTTTACACAAATTCACTATGACACTTACATTTACCCATGACCCTTACATTTACACTTATACACAGGCAGACACGCTTACCTTATACACAGCATATCTACTGACCTTACATTTACCCAATACACACTACATTTACACTTACACACACACACACACACACACAGCACACACACACACACACTCACACAGATTTACTACACTTACACAAATTCAGATTTACTATTACACACGCAGATTACTTTACACTCACCAGATTTAACTTACACACTCAGCCACAGATTTACTTACACTCACAACAGATTTACTTACACTCACACACAGATTTACTTACACAACACCAGATTTACTTACACACAGATTTACTTACACACCCAGATTTACTTACACTCAACAAGATTTACTTTACACTCACATCACACACACCCAAACACATGCAACCACTCACTTTACAACATATAACGTAATTTATTGAAACATTTTTGTTTAATTAAATACGTACATTTATATTACTCATCATTCAATTATAACTAAATTATTTCAAAAGTTTCTTAAAACTTCTATAATAAATCAATCATTATCTTGAACAAAGAATTTAATTATTAACTGTTAATACTTTTTTGTTTATAAAATTTTATAACTATCAAGTTTTAAAAACTTTTTTACTATAATTTTATGAAATTTTATTAAAAACAATATTTAACGTACTTTAAAGCACTAAATCATAAATCAGTAAGGTTCAGCCCCTAGCACCCCTTAACACGCAAGCTATGGCCACGTTAATGTTCTATTGACTTACTGCTTTACATCATCTTTAGGCCATGTATAAGTATAAATAACAAAAAAGTTCTTCCTGCTCATGCATGTATTTTATTAAAAATCCTTTCTAAGTTCTTATATAAAAATAACAATTATTCACTTACAATTTATATTATTCGCTCGATGTTAACTAAAAATATTTCAAAGGTTTTTTAAATAATTTAATTTTCTTTTATTAATTATTATTTTATTATTATTTAATTAATTATTTATCTATGTACAATTGAAATATAATCACGAGAAAACACAACAACCGCACTCCTTACAGATACGAAACTGACCTCTCTCTGTAAATGTGTTGAAATACTACTTTAAGGCCTAAAATTGAGGATATTCCTTTTTGTATCCCGGGGCAATTTAGACCTAATTCCAGGTCAAGATATTTTCAAACTGACCTTTTTCTGTAAAATGTGGTGCAATAACTACGTTAGGACTAAATTTAGGCTTAAATTTAGGATAAGCTTTTTGTATCCCAGGCTGATTTAAGCCTAATAACAGGTCAAAAGGTAATTCCAGTATAGACAAGAATCGAGAATCAATGTTATTATTATTTTATAAATATATTTCAAACTGAAACATGCTGGATCGGTAAGATCCTTTAAGCACGTAAGAAGGAAATGTTTACCTTTCTTGTGAGTGGACGGAGTACATCCTTATCTCTATATGACCTCGTATGAGATTGTCGAGAATTATTTTTATCGCTTTTGGTTTTAAGGTATGAAAAACCATGTTTTTTGTCATATCCTGAGCCTTACATCTGATTGGATGAAATTAATATTTGAGCAGGAGATTTTTAGACCCAAACTCAATTTAAAATCATAGTCGTTTGGCTGTTAAGCGGTGCCCAAGTTCTCTGATTTGTAATAAAAGTGTTCAATTTTCACTAAGTGTATATCATGATCAGCCTTAACAGGTATACCTCAATACAAGACATTTTCCAGTGGGAAATCAAGATCCCAGGAAGTAGGGTTTCATTCTTTTATAAAAAGAAAAACCGATGGATTTGAATTTTTTCAAGTGTGCTACCCAATCACCATGTTATAATACCAAACCGTATTTTCGTGAGTCCAGATGAATTACTTTGTATATGTTAATCATACTGAAAGAGTTTCTTACAGATACTTTAAAACCAAGCTCAGCTTTAAACTGGACCGAAACAATTATTAGCCTGTGTGAAGAAACCAGCGATAAGCAACTTACTCTAATCATTTTTAAACACAAAAATAATCAGTTTGGAAGTTAGATTAGGGAGAGAAATTGAAACAAGCCGAATTTGACCTACATCAATTTGGATTCTAACATTTCAGCTAATGCAGCTGGCTAAATATATGTTAAGAGGTACGGTAGCGAATGTTAATGCTAGATGAAGAAGAATATGTGTTATCTAATTACGTAACTGTAATTCATTACATGTTATACCAAGAATACTGCGCATTTAAGAAAAACCCTGATCGATGATCCTACGCCCATCATCGATCGCTTTCCTAAGTTCTATAGACGTACAGAAATTCGTTTATTTATATACTTAGAAAACAATGGCAAAAAAGTATTTATGCAGGTGATCCAGAATGTAATATCCATGGATATCTGAGCGGGAACTTTTTACATATGTGTTAACTGAAGGTATTACTGAGTTACGAGAAACTATATCATCGATAATGATATAAATTATTGGCATATTTGCAAAGATTTAGAGAATTTTAATATGAAATAGTCATAAACATCCATGTGTAAAATGTTTTTAATGTGGAATGTGTTATATATAATGTTAACCCTTATATATAAACCATTGGTAAAATTATTTAACACACTGTATTTTAATGTTATCCTTATATATATATAATTATATATATATATATTATATATATATATTATATATAATATATATATATATAATTATATATATATATATATATATTATATATATATAATATATATATATATATATATATATATATGTATATATATATATATATATATATATATATATATATTATACTATATATATATATATATATATATATATATAATATAAATATTTTTATATATATATATATATATATATATATTATATATATATATATATATATATATATAATAATAAATCATTGGTAAGTTATTGATTTTTAAATTTCTAATTATATAGTAAGTTTTTATTATCCTTATTTTACTTTTTTAAATAAATATTACATGTATGTTAAGAGTTTAAATTTTAAATCGACTTGGGCTTAGGATATGAAAAAACATGTTTTTCATACCTTAAAACCAAAAAGCGATAAATAATTCTCGACCAATCACATAGGAGGTCATATAGAGATAAGGATTACTCCGTCCACTCACAAAAAAGGTAAACATTTCCTTCTTACCTGCTTAAAGGATCTTACCGATCCAGCATGTTTCAGTTTGAAATATATTTATAAAATAATAATAACATTGATTCTCGATTATTGTCTATACTGGAATTACCTTGACCTGGTATTAGGCTTAAATCAACCTGGGATACAAAAAGGCTTATCCTAAATTTAAGCCTAAATTTAGTCCTAACGTAGTTATTGCAAATTTTACAGAAAAAGGTCAGTTTTTGAAATATATTTTTGACCTGGAATTAGGTCTAAATCGCCCCGGGATACACAAAAAGGATTATCCTAATTTTAGGCCTAAAGTAGTTATTTCACATTTTAACAGAAAGAGAGGTCAGTTTCGAATCTGTAAGGAGTGCGGGTTGGTGTGTTTTCTCGTGATGGATTGTCCAATTGGTTTTCACATAGATTAATAAATAATAAATTTAATAAATTAAAAAGAAAATCCGAATTATTTAAAAAACTTTGAAAATATTTTAGTTAACATCGAGCGAATAATATAAATGTAAGTGAATAATTGTTATTTTTAAATAAGAACTTAGAAAGTTTTAATAAAATACATGCTATGTTAGCAGAGAAGACTTATTTTGTTATTTTTATACTTATTACATGGCTAAAGATGATGTAAAGCAGTAAGTCAATAGAACAAAACGTGGCATAGCTTGGTGTAGAGGGGTGCTAGGGGCTGACCTTACTGATTTACTGATTTATTGCTTTAAGGTACGTAAAATATATGTTTTTAAAATAAAATTTCAAAAATTTAGTATAAAATTATTTTAAAACTTGATAGTTATAAAATTTATAAACAAAAAGTATTAACAGTTAATAATAAATTCTTTGTTCAAAGATAATGATTGATTTAAATTATTTAAAAGAAAACTTTGAAATAATTTTAGTTATAATTGAATTAGTAATATATGTACGTATTTAATTAAAACATAAAAATGTTTCAATAAATTATACGTTATATGTGTAAGTGAGTGTGCATGTGTGTGGGTGTGTGTGTGTGTGAGTGTAAGTAAATCTGTGTGTGAGTGTAAGTAAATCTGTGTGTGTGTGTAAGTAAATCTGTGTGTAAGTAAATCTGTGTGTGTAAGTAAATCTGTGTGTGAGTGTAAGTATCTCGTGTAAGTGTAAGAATCTGTGTGTGAGTGTAAGTAAATCTTGTGTGAGTGTAAGTAAATCTGCGTGTGTAAGTAAATCTGTGTGTGAGTGTAAGTAAATCTGTGTGAGTGTGTATGTGTGTGTGTATGTGTGTGTGTGTGTAAGTGTAAATGTAAGGGTCTATGGGTAAATGTAAGTGTCATAGTGAATGTGTGTATAAGTGTCATAGTGAATGTGTGTATAAGTGTAAGTGTCATAGTGAATGTGTGTATAAGTGTGTGTGTGTGTGTGTGTGTGTGTGTGTGTGTGTGTGTGTGTGTGTGTGTTAAAAAAATTAAAAAAACAAAAAAAAAGGCCCTAAGGTTATAATATAATTAAAATAATAATAAAAATAAAATAATAATAATAAAATAATAAAAGTAAAATAATAAAAATAAAATAAAAAGAATAAAAAGAATAAAAATAAAATAAAAAGAATAAAAATAAAAAGTATTAAAACAAAATAAAAAATATAAAAGAAAACATAATGTTAATAAATATACGAGTTAAAACAGTAAAACATATAAGTTAAAGCAGTAAAACATGAGTTAAAGCAGTAAAACACATGAGTTAAAGCAGTAAAACATGAGCTAAAGCAGTAAAACATGAGTTAAAGCAGTAAAACAGTAAAACAAAAGCATACTAATCCCCCCTTGTTGCTATGTAACACCTCTATTGATTTACTGATTTACTGCTTTAAGGTATGTAATGTTAATAAATATGTGAGTTAAAGCAGTAAAACATGAGTTAAAACAGTAAAACAGTAAAACAAAAGCATACTAACCCCCTTGTTGCTATGTAACACCTCTATTGATTTACTGATTTACTGCTTTAAGGTATGTAATGTTAATAAATATGTGAGTTAAAGCAGTAAAGCAGAGAGTTAAAGCAGTAAAGCAGATAGTTAAAGCAGTAAAGCAGTGAGTTAAAGCAGTAAAGCAGTGAGTTAAAGCAGTAAAACAGTAAAACAAAAGCATACTAATCCCTTAGGTGTTAGGTAACACCTCTATTGATTTACTGATTTACTGCTTTAAGGTATGTAAAGGTTTATGTTTTTAATAAAATTTCGTACAATTGTAGTAAAATAAAATGATTATAATATCAGACCTCTGGATTTTATCTTCTTAACATATCAATTTTTAAAATTATAAATTAAAAAGTATTAAGTAAAAGTATTAAGTAAAAATATATATAATAAAAATAGGTCTGTAATGAGTTACAGTTTTAGGTTCGCGAAAATGTTTAATAAAATGTTTAAAGTTGAAATATAAATGAATGACTCATAGTAATTTTGTGTGTGAGTGTAAGTGTAAATGTAGTGTCTATGGGTAATGTAAGTGTCATAGTAATGTGTGTATAAGTGTAAGTGTGTCCTGCGTGTGTATAAGTGTAAAATGTAAGGTCTATGGGTAAATGGCAAGTGTATAGTTGCCATGTGTGTAAAGTTCTAGTGAATGTGTGTATAGTGTAAGTGTTCCTAGTGAATGTGTGTATAAGTGTAAGTGTGTGTTGTGTGTGGTGTGTGTGTGTGTGTGTGTGTTAAATGAATAATAACAATAGGCATGAAAGTAAATACACTAAGTATAATAAAATAAAAATAAAATAAATCAATAATAAATAATAAAAGTAAAATATAAAAATAAAATAAAAAGAATAAAAGAATAAAATAAAATAAAAGAATAAAATAAAAAGTATTAAAACAATAAAAAATAAAAAGAAAAACATAATGTTAATAATATACGAGTTAAAAAATAAAAACATATAAGTTAAGCAGAAAACTGAGGTTAAAGCAGTAAAACACATGAGTTAAAGCAGTAAAACATGAGCTAACAGCAGTAAAACATGAGTTAATTAAGCAGTAAAAAAGTAAACAAAGCATACTAAATCCCCCCTTGTTGCTATTAACACCTCTATTGATTTACAGATTACCTGCTTTAAGGTATGTAAATGTATAAATAAATATGTGAGTTAAAGCAGTAAAAGCATGAGTTAAAACAGTAAAACAGTAAAACAAAAGCATACTAACTCCTTGTTAGGTAACACTCTATTGATTTACTGATTTACTGGCTTTAGGCTATGTAAAAAATATTTGAGTTAAGCAGTAAACGCAGAGAGTTAAAGCAGTAAAGCAGAGAGTTCAAACAGTAAAGCAGTAAAACAAAAAGCATACTAATCCTTAGGTGTTAGGTAACCACATCTATTGATTTACTGATTTACTGCCTTTAAGGTATGTAATGTTTAATAAATATATGAGTTAAGCAGTAAAAGCAGAAGTTAAAGCAGTAAAGCAGATAGTTAAAACAGTAAGCAGTGAGTTAAAGCAGTAAAACATGAGTTAAGCAGTAAAACAGTAAAAAAAAAAGCATACTATCCCTTTGTTGGTTAGGTACACCTCTAATTGATTTAACTGATATACCTGCTTCTCAAGGTATGTTAAAGGTTATGTTTTTAATAAATATTTCGTACAATTGTATAAAATAAAATGATTATATATCAGACACTCTGGATTTTTTCTTCTAAGCATACAATTTTTAAAAATTTATAAATTAAAAAGTATTAAGTAAATAAGTATTTTAAGTAAAAAATATGTGTTAAATAATAGGTCTGTAATGAAGTTACAGTTTTAGGTTCGCGAAATGTTTTAAATAAAAATGTTTAAGTATGAAAATAAAAAGGAATGACTCATAGTATATTTGATAAAAAAAATTCTTTGAAATGTTTAAGTAGGAAAAAATAAATGACTTATAGTATATATATTTTTTCATTCGCGCGGAATATTGGCCGCAGGCGCGCGCAGCGGGCGTGGACGCCTGCGGGTGCACCTGCGGGTGCGGGTTGTCACTTCGCGCGGAGGGCGCATGGGCGCCCTGATGGTACGCTTATGAACTAGGGGAAGACATAAATATTAGCTCTGTTCTATGAGTGGGGTAGAAAAGTCTAGAAAAGGTTAGAAAATGTATCAAAGATGATTTCATCAAATAGATGGTATCAAAGATGACGGCATCAAATGATGAGTCTCAAGATGAGGCATCAATGCTAGGGCATCAATGCTGAGGCATCAAATTTTTAAGGCATCAAAGTTGAGGCATCAAAATATTCGAGTGTGTAAGGTTAAGTGTTTTTCTGTGTGGCGGGTGTGATTAAAGTGTATAGGTTTTAATGTAAGTGTTATGGAGATTGTAAGTGCTTATAAGTGTCATAGTGTGATAAGTGTCATAGTGAATGTGTGTATAAGTGTCATAGTTTATGTGTGTAGGTGCGTGGTGAAAGTAATAATATATATATATTAATATATATATAATATATATATATATATATATATATATATATATATTATATATATATATAAT
This sequence comes from Trachelipus rathkii, assembly GCA_015478945.1. Taxonomy (NCBI): domain Eukaryota; kingdom Metazoa; phylum Arthropoda; class Malacostraca; order Isopoda; family Trachelipodidae; genus Trachelipus; species Trachelipus rathkii. The sequence goes on from JABUQX010061687.1 coordinate 29,154, forward strand.
ATATATATATATACTATATATTATATTATATTAGGCTATAAGTGGTAAAAATACTAACTCATAGTGGGAAGCATCCTAGCAACTTGTAATATACAACAATCGAATTCTCATACCTTATAACCTAGGGGTAAACACCAATGAGGCTAGAAAAGGCTTTGAAAAAAGTGGCACTCAGTTGGCATATTGGCACTCACTTGGCACTATGTTGTTTCACTCACTTGGCACTCATTGGCTACTCACTTGGCACTCACTTGGCACTCATTGGCATTCACTGGCACTCACTTGGCATTCACCTGGCACTCATAGAATACTAATGAACATCCCTACATACTTCTTACGGTGATTGGGAACCATCAAAGTTGAACCATCAATAAATCTGAGTCATCAAAGTTGAATCATCAATATAGATGCCAACAGAGATGACGTCATCAAAGTTGGCCATAAAAGTTAGCCATCAAAGTTGTTGGGCACGTGTAGGCCTAGTAAGGGTGTACGCTAGGTAGGCTGGGTGGAGTTAGGTGTAGGTGTAGGTGTAGCTAGGTGAAGGCTGGTGGAGGCTAGGTGTAGTGTAGGCTAGGTGGAAGGCTGAGTGGAATTAGGTGTAGGTATAAAGGCTAGGTGAAGGATGGGTGGAGCAGGTGCGGGTGTAGGCTGGTTGAAGGATGGGTGGGAGCTAGTGCGGGGTGTAGGCAGGTGAACGCTAGGTGTAAGGCTGGGTGTAGGCTATGTGGAGGCTGGGTGTAGGCTATATGGAGGCTGGGTGTAGGCTAGGTGTAAGTAAATCTGTGTGTGTGTAAGTAAATCTATGTGTGTGTGTGTGTGTGTGTGTGTGTGTGTGGTGGTGCTA
>JABUQX010061687.1:35000-37774 GCA_015478945.1 Trachelipus rathkii
GGAAGAGAATTCCCACAGAACAAGAAGGTCGGCAGGCAAAGAAGGAAACCACAGCGAACTAGCTTGGAGTTACCAATATCAACACAAAACTTTTGCAGACACAGCACCCCTTGTGCTACGAGGGTGACGTAAAGGTGGTGGTACGCGGGTGATAAGTTCCCTCGAGCAACTGCCGCTTCGGTACTTATAGAAAAGAGATAAATCACCAACATCGCGCCGCAAAGATAGATGGTCAAGTGAAGTGGAAAGTACAGACAGTTTATCCTTTTGGCCTCTGACTTGACCCTATCCAAAACGGGTGAAACCAGGCATCCCCCCCTGATACGAGCAGATATGATATCAAGGGCGGATGAGGCCCTTGTATTGCTGGAGTAACTGAGAGAGGAAAAAAGTCTCGCAGACTAAGCAAACAGAATTCCAAGTTTCTTTGAGGCCGCCCTAGCAACCGTTGTGATGTGAGGTTTCCAAGACATTTTTTTGTTTATGTTAAGGCCAAGGATTTATATATTGTCAACAGCAGAGACGAGAGAAACCGTCGCATAGAACGGGGGGAGAGGGGTGTTTTAAGAGAGGGAAGCTTCTTGTATGATAGCTATTTCTTTACAGAATTGATATTTCACAAGGTTGAGACTACCCATCCGGAAATTTCTATCCAGATCAGCGAGAGTAGAATCGGAAAGTAAATTCTATCCAGATTCTAGAAGTAAAAGAGGGAACAGAAGAATGAGTTTGAAGAATGAAGATCGATCATCGGCAAATGAGCTGGATATGATTGTAGATGTGCTGGTGCAGAGATATTAAATGAAAAGTAGGAATAAAGTAAAATTAAGACAGAACCCTGAGGAACACCACTATTGACAAAAAAAGAAGTCGGCCCATCAACAACAGCCGATATTGAGCGATGTTAAAAGAAAACTAGACATAAGTAAAGCAAAAGAGGGAGGAAACCCAAAGGAGGGGAGCCTGGTTAGCAGTGACGCGTGTCATACCCCGTCAAATGCTTTTTATTAAGTCAAGCTCACCCACGCAAAGTCTCCCGTGTTTCTAAGGGCGGAATTACCATAAATCGGTTAGATAGGAAGTATATCGCCCAGTAGATTCCTCGAGCGCCGAAGCCATACTGGCAATCGGAAAGAATTGAATAAGATTCCAGATGCTCTAAGAAATGAGAGTTGAGAGGGATTTCAAAGATCTTAAATAGAATACAAGTGAGAGCTATAGGGCGATAGTTAGAAGGATCAGAGCGGCTTCCTTTTTTCGGAATAGGTTGGACATGTGCGTACTTTCAACACTGAAGGAGAGTGTTAGTATTAAGACATAGAGAACATAGTTGAACGAGGGGAGGGGCAAGGACGGAAGCACACTCCCTCAAAACTCGGGGAGGAATGCCATCTGGCCATCTGGGCCACCTGCCTTAATAATGTTCATAAATTTCAGGAGCCCATGTACCCGATCAAATGTAATTTGATAGATAGTAGATAGTAGATATTCTACTGTTTCAATTACATTAGAGTATAATGAGTTAGATCATCAATATATTTTCTCTAAAGATAAAATAATTTTACTTTTTGAATAATAATAAAAATAATGATAAAAATAATAATAATAATTCAAATACAAAATTCAAATTTTTTTATTCATTACAGAGAAATTACAAGTTAATCATTTAATAACAAAAATCACAAACGGTTTTATATTATATTGTCAAATATTTTACAATTTTAAAACATAATAATAATAATATAATAATAAGTTATAATAAACATAATAATCAGTTATAATAACCTAAAGTAATTTCCCAGAATCTGAATGGTCTGCTATTGCAACGACAGTAATAATAATAATAATAAAATAATAATAATATTAATAATAAAATATATAACTATATTAATATATAAATAATAAGTAATAATTATAATAATAGATAATAATAATAATATAATAATAATAATATAAAATAAATAATAATATAACTATAATAATAATCAAGAATTAATAATAAAAACAAAAATAAAATAATAATAATATAGTTATATAACAATCATAATAATAATAATATTATATAATAATACTAATAATCATAATAGATAATAATCATAATAATAATAATAATAATAGAATAATATAATATAATAAAAAAAATAATAATAATAATAATAATAATAATAATAATAATAATAATAATAATAATAATAATAATAATAATAATAATAATAATAATAATAATAATAATATAATATTAAAATATAATAATAATAATAATAAACAATTAATAATAATAGTAATAATAACTAATATAAAATAAAATAAATAATAATAATATATTAATAATAATAATACATAATATAAATAATAATAATAATATAATAGATAATAATATACATATAATAATAATCACCATATAAATAATATACAATAACTAATAATAATAATAATAATAATATAATAATAATACAATAATATAATATAATTCAATAATAATAATAATCCCATATATATATATTCGGAATCTTGAATCATATAACAATTATTAATCTTCATAATATGTTATTTTACAATTTTTTTAATTCAATACATTTTTCTGAAAGAGGGATACTTATTTGTAAACCATCAAGTGTGGTACGTTCTTGAGCCCCAACAGTAATAACAGTAACCTTATTAATCCGTAATCCTAAAATCAATTTTGATACAATTAGAATACTTCAAAATAATAATATTTGTAAAGTGATGATGGGGATACAATTTTAACAAAGAGAAAATAATATACAATAAAG
>JABUQX010061688.1:0-2500 GCA_015478945.1 Trachelipus rathkii
CGATGTACTTGATTCAGTTGTTGGTTATATTACCCATTTTTCGTCATTCGCTTTCGCATTTTCGTGCGCCGCTTCAATACATTTTATATTATCAGCCAGCTTGTGAAATATTTTACAATTTCAATGCATCAATCAATTATAATAACCAAAATTAATTTCCCTAGTATGTGAAATGGGTCTACTAATTGCAACACAGTTTTGTGTACTTTGAAACCCGAAATACATTTAATAATAATGAGTGTAAAAATAATTAAAAACATAACAAAACAATAATAATAATAATAATAATAATAATAATAATAATAATAATAATAATAATAATAATAATAATAATAATAATAATAATAATAATAATAATAATAATAATAATAATAATAACACTGGTCAACAATGATTTTGGAACTAAAACGGGAATAGGTGTTCTATGTAGGTATAGTTGTCCTGAATGCGATGATGTAGTCGAAAATGACGTATCACGTCACAATTGTCTGTTATGAGTCATTACTGAGTCATGCTTGAACACGAAAAATCGTGAAAATATAAAATGTTCTTGCTGAGAATTTTGTAGTATGCTCGCAGTTATAGAGTTGTTTTTCAGTGTAAAGGTTGTGTCTGTGTGAATATATATATATATATATATATATATATATATATATATATATATATATATATATATATATATATATATATATATATATATATATATATATATATTTATATATATGTTTTTATATATATATATATATATATATATATATATATATATATATATATATATATATATATATATATATATATATAATATATATATATATATATATGTATATACCAAATATATATATATATATATATATATATATATATATATATATATATATATATATATATATATATATATATATATATATATATATATATATATATATATAAATTTATTTACCCAAATAATATATATATATATATATATATATATATATATATAATATGCTATATATATATGAAAACATACATATATATATATATATATATATATCTTTCTTATATATCATGAATGTTAATTAGTTTGTTCAGATATATATTTAAAAAGTATGAGTACCAAACGTGTTTGTATAAATTCTCCGAATGTCTTTTGCTACGTATGTGGAGAATATACTATGAAAAGTCAACGGAAACCAATCACTCAATTGTTTAAAACGGCTTATAAACATTATTTTAAGTGTGCGTTGGGTGACCAGGATAAGCCATGGGCCCCACACATAACATGCATTAGATGTTATGTTAAATTAACCCAGTGGTTAAAAGGTGAAAAAGCGCATTTGCCCTTTGGAGTGCCGATGTATTGGATGGAGCAAAGGAATCATATACAGGATTGCTACTTTTGCTTAACAAATGTATGTGGCTTCAATTCAAAAACTAAAGCAAACATTGCCTATCCGACAATTAACTCAGCCAGGAGACCAGTCCCCCATAATGATGAGAACCTACCGATTCCTATAGCACCAGCTTCTTGGAAAGAGGTTCCTGACTCAGATGAAGATTTGTTTGACTCTAATGCTGGAGCATCGGGTGCTGCAGATATGCCATATATCCCAGACGAATCAAATGCAACACCACACATGATTACGCAACCGGAACTAAATGATTTAGTACGAGACCTGTATTTGTCAAAACAGCAAGCTGAAATCTTAGGTTCACGCCTGCAGGAGTGGAATTTGTTAGATCAAAAGGTTAATATTAGTATATATAGAAATAGAAACAGGAATTTAGAGAAATATTTTACAAAGAGTAACTTAATATGTTCATGTTCCGATGTTAATGGACTTATGCGTGAGCTTGGTATTCCGTATTTAGATGGTGAATGGCGCTTATTCATAGACGCTTCAAAAACTAGCCTAAAAGCCGTCTTATTGCATAACTCAAACAAGTTTCCCTCAATTCCGGTTGCGCATGCTGTTGGAATGAAGGAAACCTATGAAAGTATGTCCGAAATATTGAAGGCTATTAAATATTATGACCACACATGGCTTATCTGTTGTGATCTGAAAGTTGTTGGACTCCTTCTTGGTCTACAGGGAGGATTCACCAAACACTGTTGTTTTTTGTGTTTATGGGACAGCCGGGATACTAAGCAACATTACGTACGAAAAACATGGAGAGAAAGAGATACATTTACCCCGGGCAAAGAGAATGTTAAGTATAAGCCCCTTGTAGATCCTAAGCGAGTTATTTTACCACCATTACATATTAAACTTGGATTGATGAAGAATTTTGTGAAGGCCATGGATAAGGAAGGAGATGGATTTAAATATTTATGTGACGTTTTTCGTGGCTTAAGTAACGCTAAATTGAAAGAGGGCGTTTTCGTCGGACCGCAGATTCGACAACTACAACGTGACCCCGCTTTTGACAAGAAATTAAACCATGATGAACTATCTGCATGGAATTCCTTCAAAGACGTTATTACAGGCTTCCTTGGAAACAAACGAGTTGAAAATAGCGA
>JABUQX010061688.1:30000-37500 GCA_015478945.1 Trachelipus rathkii
ATAACTCCTCCTGAATTGACCTGGGGGTATAGAAAGGAACATTATTAGAATTAATGTAATTACTTTGACTAATATTACATACCTCAACTGGTTCCGGTGTTTCCTTCCTTGAGACCATGTCATCCTCTTCACTATCATTCGCTATGTCCCCTACAAGTGTGTAGCTGCCATCTGGAAATCTTAATGCCTTCCCGAACCTTTGATTAATTTCCTCATCTGATTTAACCTCCGACTGCGCTGAGTCCAACCAATCCATTAAGTCATTTGTATCAATAGGCGATGATGTTAGCTCTATCTCCGTTTGGGTCATTTTATCTATTGTTATGGCTTCAGTTTGTGTGGCTATATCTACCTTGTATTTAGGTTCTCCTATAGCTACCTCTACTAAATCCCAAATATCCTTTTTATTTTTTCCATGTTTCCTTTCCTTCGTTGATCTCCCAAGTTGTCCTCCATAAATTACATAAGTTTGTGTTGGTTCCTCCTCTTTCTCTTCCTCTTCAGTTTCTGTCTCCCATACTTGTTCTTCTCCTTGTTCATATGTTTCTTCTTCAATCCTAAAATAGTCAAGCAAATATTCCGGGGGGTCTGCCCAAACTTTTAAATGTGCATAGTGAGTCCTCATTGTTTTTCCGTTTCCTTCAATGTCATATGTCATTCCACCTGCAATCACCTTGGTTATCACAAAAGGGCCCTCGTACCTTTTGCTTAATTTTTTCTCCAAAGTTCTATCCACTGAGATGATTTTCCTTTTAACTTTCACCCCTACTGCGTATGGCAACCAGTTTGGATGACCCTCTTTCCACTTGTCCTGTTCCTTTCTTGAGATTGGTAATACCTTTCCTTTCTCATGTTTTTGAACCATTAGTTTCTCTGCTGGGGTCACTCCTAATTCTGCATGTTTTGTATTATTATATACCATTATTACTCGGGGTAAACAGTCATCCCATTCCTTATCCTTTGTTACCGTATTCTTGAGAAACTCCGCGAATGTCCGGTTGACCCTCTCCACTGCCCCGTTAGCCGCTGGTTTGTACGGACTGCTAAAGACATGTTCGATTCCGTAGGCCTGAAGCATTTCCTTAAATCTTGTGCTCCTAAATTCCACTCCATTATCCGTCAATACCTTATATGGTGGTCGCAGAAATGTGGGAAGCATTTGTCCTTCAAAAGCCTCTGTTACACTCCTTGCAGATTTATCCTTTAACGCCTTCACTGCAGCCCATTTACTACAGTGATCTATAGCCACCAAACAAGCAATGTTTCCTTTTCTAGTCCTAGGCATGGCCATAACATCGACAGCTACTAATTCGAACGGATTTTGTACCTTAATCTTCCATATAGGTGGAAACACAACCTGATGGTCTATTTTATTCAGTTGGCAGGTTGGGCATGTTCGGCACACATCTTGAATGATTAACTGACCTCTGGGGTGCCAAACATACCTTGAAACAAGATCTGTTAATTTTTCTCGTCCTATATGAGCTAAATTCCGATGTGTAACCACAGTAATGCTTACCATCTGTTGGAACCCTATAACAGCCCCAAATTGTTCATCTCTAATCCTTTTTACTAAGATGGCTCCATTCATTCGTAGATCCTTCCTATATCGATAATATTCCTTCAATAATATATCAGTCTTCCTAATCTCTTGATTATTTCCAATTTTCTTCTTTAGTGTCCTAATCACTTCAGAGTTATCTTGTAATCTTATTATTTCCTGGACTGTTATTAAGTCATTATCCTTATTCACTGTGAGGTTAAAAACATCAATGGTAAAGCCATCACTTACGTCATCGGCATCGTTCCCATGTGCGATTATTCCTTCTCCGAAGTCCAAAATTGCATCTGACTCCACCAAATAATTCATCCCTAGCAGTAAACAAGCTGGAATATGTTCATCCTGAACGACAACCAATGGTAGCACTATTTCCCGGCACCTTGTTTTTATTTTTATGGCCACTGCTGTTGTACACTCCACAATCCTTGTAGTTACTCCATTGAGAGTAATATCTACCTTCCATCTTTTCAGAATGTGTCCAAATTGGTTTAAGCCATCAACAACTCCTTCCTGTATCAAACTGATGACAGATCCTGTGTCCAGAAAAGCGCATCTGAATACTTCTCCGATAGAGACCTCCTGCCATGCCACTCCTTTTAACTTGTGGTTGCAGCTTAACCTAGACTGGTGCCCTCTTTCCTTCATTAATAAATTTATTCCTAATTCTTCTTTGGAAGATTGCTGCAATAAATTATTTCCTGATGTATCACTTCCTTCCGTATCTGAGTAATCTTCATTTTCTTTCTCTGGTGATGTCTCTAGTTCCTCAGTTATCCGTTCGTCAACTATTGTATTTTCTCCTTTTGGATCGAAAGTACCATCATCAGCTACTGGATTGAAGTGTGATCCTCCTAGCACCTGTATGTGTACATCTTTTAAGTTGTTACACTTCCTTGCCTTTGGTCCGATGTATGCCACTGAGCAACATATTCCATGATGCAACCAAATCTTTGTATTGAATTCATCACTGGCCACTAATAAAACTTCTGGTACTGGTTCCTTTCCTGGAGTTTTAATTGCTTTTAGTAATTTTAAGGCTTTTGGTCCCTTTTCCAACCCATACATTTTCCATTCACTAATCAGGATGTCCAATAAAAATTCCCTTAGCTCCTGGTGATTTTTCTGTTTCATTTTAGAATGTTCTTTATCAAGTATCTCCTTCAAACTCAAAAATAGTGAATCAGCACCGCCTGGTACCAATTTTATAACCTTTAAACCTCTTGGTAGTGCTTCTGGATCCGTTATATCGATTTCCTCATCAGGTTTCCTTTGACACCTTGACCATGTGTCTGCGAACACATTATCCTTTCCGGGATAATAATGGATCTGGAAACTATATTCGCTCAAGTCATCCAGAACTCGGGCCAATTTACTATCCACTAGCTTCATCGTGTGTAAATATACCAATGGCCGATGATCCGTGTACAAGATGAAGTCCTGGCCTAGTAGAAAAGGCCGAAAACTTTTAATCCCCCACCGTATGGCTAGCAGTTCCCTTTCTATTGTGGAAGCTTTCCGTTCACAAGCATTGAAGGAGTGTGAGTTATATGCAATTACTCTTCTACCACCTTCTTGTTCTTGGCACAATCCTGCACCCATACCAAATCCACTGGCATCCACGTAGAGTTCCAACTTCTTACTACCTTCCGAGAAATCTGGAAATGCCAACTCCACTGATTCTTTCATCCGTTTTTTCAGTTCCTCGAAAGCCTTGATCCTTTCATTTGTCCATTCGATTTTGTCCTTTCTTTTGCCTCCCGTTAGTGCGCTGAGAGGTGCTGCCACTCCTGAACAATTTTTTATAAATTTCCGTTGAAAGTTAATCATTCCTAAATATCGTCTTAACTCTCCCACATTAGTAGGTCTCTCCAACTTGTCCACTTGATCCATAAATTCCGGCAGTTTTTTGATCCCTGTCCTGCTGATGATGTGTCCTATTTAACTTCTTTCTGGACCCAGCTACATTTACTCACTTTTACCTTGACGTTCGTTTCGCAGAAGCGCTGTAGGACCTGTTCAATCAATAACAAATGTTCTTCAAATTCTTATATTAATAAGACATCATCGACGTAAACCACTACCTTGTCTCGACTAAAACCTGTTAGGATCCGCTGCATCTCCCTCTGGAATGCTGCAGGTCCGTTCTTTAGCCCAAAACTCAGCCTTTTAAACCGGTATTGACCACTGACTGTTGAAAATGCTGTAAAATCCTTGCTTTCTTCCTCTAACTGCATCTGATAATACCCTTTTACTAAGTCCAGGCTGGTAAAGTATTGTACCCCCTGACATCCATAGATGGTTTCATTTATGCTGGCCATTGGGAACCTATCTGCCTCGGTTACTTGGTTTAAGCGTCGATAGTCAATACACAGACGAAGTGTTCCGTCCTTTTTCCTAACTGGCACCACCGGAGAACTCCATTCTGCAGCACAAGGCTCTACGATGTCTTTTAAACATAACTCCTTTACTTGGTTTTCGATTTCATCATTAGTCTTCTGATCGAACCTCCTTGCCCGCTGGTAAATAGGGGTATAATCATGCAACCTTATCCTGTATGGGGTCATGGATGTCCCACTGATGTCCGAATCTCCCTTACTAAATGCATTTTTCCATTTGTATAAAACATCCGTGACGTTCTCCCGTTGTTCTTTAGTTAGTTCTTCCATGAAATTTATTTCCTTCTGTAGTTTTTCCTTCGTCCATTCTTCTTCAATGGCTCCTTGTTTCTCTATTTCCCGTATCGTTGTGTTCACTGTACACTCATTACCTTGGTATCGTCTCAGGTTGTCTTCATCTACCACTAGATTAGCCATTCCTATTCTTTCACCTCTTCCCAGTTTTAATTTTCCTGGTATCAGTTTTTTTATCAGTATAATTCCTTTCTTGTTGTTCCATTGTACCAATCCTGGTAATAATTTAAACCTTTTATTATATCCTCTTCGGGTATGGTCCCTTTCTTCAACTAATAATTCTTCAGGTTGCATGTCATAACGATTTCCATTTCTAGGTTTAATTTCTTGGGAATCCCATTTGGCCTTTATCGGAGTCCACTCATTTGCAGTAATTGTTATTTCCCCTGTGTTATATACGGGTATTGCCGTAACTACCCTCACACAATCTTCAGATCTTCCTGTTAAATATACTTGTTCCTTTATATTATATTCCCCATGACGTATAAAAGATCCACTTCTTACGTCTACTTCAATCTTGTTTTGTACCAAAAATGGCATGCCCAGTATTGTTCCTTCTTTCAATCTACTTACTACAACAAAATCTGATAAGCCATAATCAATATCATTTATGGTTACCTGTAATGTAGCCGTTTGTTGAGACTCCACATACAAGTTTGGGTCTCCCACACCTCTTAACTTCATCGTCCTTTTTGTTAATTTAGGGTTGGTAATCCTCCTAATTTGTGCTTCTTCAATCAGGCAATATTGAGCACCACTGTCTATTATAGCATTCATATTAATATTATTCAATTTTATTATAAATCTCAGCAATGGTGTTATATTAAGACCTTGCCTACCTTGATCTTGGCTTCTTCCTTCTGCGTGGTACACTCCTGTTGTTGTGTTTGTTATGCTCAACCCTTTATCCCTTATCTTAGGTATCCTTTGTGGCAACTCGGTTGTAGTATCTTCAGCCTGTTCACTTACAAATTCTTTGGCTTCTGGGTCCAACACCACACAACCTTGATTGACCGGGCTGGCTCCTGACAAACTCATTATGGCTTCTGTGGATCGCTCCGACTTGTTCCCGGCAGTATGGACGGAGCGGATTCGTTTCCCGAAACTCGTTGTGTCTTCCTCTTCTTTTTCCATTCCTCTATCTCTCCTCTTAAGGGACAAGTGTCTCTCCAGTGACCTGTTTCCTCACACAAGAAACATCTCCTTTCAAAGGGTCTTGCTTCCTCCTGCTCTTGTCTATTTGTGTCCTGTCTCTCCTGCTGTCTGTAGTTGTTTCGAGGACCACACTCCCTTGTCTGATGCTCATCACTACCGCATCTTAAGCACCATCCTCTAAACCTCCAACAATCTCGTTTCATATGTCCTATTTTGTTACAGCAATAACACTTTGGCCTCTCATTTTCATATGTTCCTCTATTTGTTCTTCTTGTACCTGAATCTCGCTGGTACACCACTGGTTTTCCATATCGCACTTTGTCTGCATATGTTTTCCTTTCATCTCCCTCATTTTGTAGGGTTGCCCATATTGGGATTGCCTCGTCCCTCGACTCCTCCTCATGATCATTCAGTTTATCCTCATCCTGTGCCCAGTTCAATATGTCCTTCCAGCGGACCTTAGCACTTTCTTTTTCACCTCCCATTCTTATTTTGAACCTCCTAGCTATTCCTTTTGGCAAGCAATTCAAAAATTGTTTTTTTAACACTTGCTTGTCCCTATCCTCTTCTTTGGTAGCTGCTTCATATGTGGTTTGCACCCTGAGTGCAAATTCTGCTAACTTTTCATGCTTCCTTATCTCCATTCTCCAGAACTCCTTCTGCAAATCTATTTGTTCGCTCTCTTTTTCTTCCTTGCACCAACTCTTTAACCTGGCTATAATGGTATTATAATCTATTTTAGCCCTATAAATACTATAATACGTTCTCAAAACTGGGCCCTCCAAAAAATTTCTTAGCTCTACTACCCAACGGTTCTTATCCTTTCCTAATTGTTCCTTTGCATACCTTTCGAAATCTTCTAGAAAGGCATCAAATTTCTGTATTTTTCTTTACCATACTTTAGGGGTTTTACCGCCTTTACATTAGCCCTACTAAATGATTTCATAACTTCTATCATTTCTCCTGCTAATATAATAAAAATCCTGCTGACTGCTTTCTGATGTTCCACTCCTGATTCCTCTAGTTCTACAAGTTTCTTTAACCACTTTTTTCCTCCCTTGTCTGGCTCACTTTCGGCTTCTGATTCTTGTTCTTCTGTTGAACTATTTTCCACTGTGTACTTCCTGTCTGTCCTTCTTTTTCTGTTTCTCCTCCTCTTAGTTTTCTTTTTACCTTTAGTTTTGTCAGAGTCGGTTTCGTCCTCAAATGGGTCACTCATTTCCCTATCATAGCCACTCTCCTCATCAGTATAATACTTTGCCTTCTTTTTCAGCACTCCCTTCTTCCGAATACTCTGTTCTTGTTGTAATTTCCATTTTTGATAAGCCTGTTCTTCTATTCTAACCCGATTTTTCTGTTCTGCTATGGCAGCCTCTCTACGACTATCTACAACAGCAACTTCTACTACGTCTTTCTTTGGTTCTCCTTCACCTCCTCGTCTGGTTCTTAAAACTTGAACCACTTCTTCCAGTACTGACAACATTTTGTCCACATCCAAATTTTCATCCTTCACTATAACATCCTGAAATTGTTTTAAACAACCTACTGCAACTTCCGATCTTCCCTCAGGCTCTCAGTTCTTTCAGGGATTGATTACAGTCTTGTCCATTTTCCTTCCCATCATAGAAAAACAAGTCGAAAAAATAATATTACCCTAAAAAAATGCCTATATATATATTATATTATTATATTATATATACTATTATATATATAAAATACCCAAAAGGAGAAAAAAGTTTAACTCAAAATTATTTTTTTTCTCTAAAAAAAAAAGAAAAACTCAACCAATTTATATTATCAATTCCTTGATGGACTCAGAATTATTTTATATCCTTCCTTCTTCAAAAAACAAAGCAAAAAAAAAATGAGATAAATTATGCTTCTTTTCCTTCTTCCTTTATTTTTTCAAAAAAAATCTCTCTCTCTGCTTCGTACTTATTCCTAAATACGGAAACAAGAACACGAGGGAAAGAAATATGGTTAGCAACAAAAAAAAAAATATATATTTCCAAATATCAAATTCAAATTGGCAACAAAGAAAAAAAAATATATAGAAAAATAAATAAATCTCTTTGTTACCTCTGACTTACACCC
>JABUQX010061688.1:55000-60000 GCA_015478945.1 Trachelipus rathkii
AAATCAAATAATAAATGATTACAAATTTGACAAACATGATATTTACCTTTTGGGGGAAAATAAATTTTCTTGGGGGATTTTTTATGAAAAGTTCAAAGTAAATATTTTTAACTTTTAACATACAACTTTTCAATACATTGGTATTAATATGCTTTAAGTATAACAATGTTAATTTACAATAACATGGTAATTTATTTTGTTTTAATTTGATTTATTTATTAAATTATGAGTACAAAAAAAAAGAAAAAAAAGAAATAAACGTTTATTGGAAGTTGAAACGGGCTGCGAAACCGGTATTTTCTTTTGAAGGTTTCAACCCCGGGTTCGGAAACGTCATTTTAAAAATACAATCATTTCAATTTTCGTTACAGATCAACATCAAAACGACGATTCCGAATCCGGCTTCAGTCGGCTGCGCTCCGGCTTCGCTTCGCTCGCTGCTCTGGCTCCTGTTTTCTAGATCCAGTTCCGATTCGTGCTTAAATTGCTTTTATTTTTTCACTACCCGGCTGTCTTACCTCCTCCTCATTAAAACCTTTCTGCTCGCATCTTCAACTCCCGATCTCGTCTCCAGTTTCGGCCCAGGCTTTGCAACCCTGCTTCAATACTCTTCCCTCACAGCATCCTTTCTCTCCCCTCCTCCCTCCTCCCCCTGCCTCCTCCTCCCCTCTCCTCCTCCTCATTCCCTCCCCTCTATTCTCCTCTCTCCCTCCCCTCCTCCTTCCAATAATTAGAATAATACATGAATAACTTCTTTATAATATATATATATCTCCGAAAAAATATTTTGAAAGACATCTTTATCTTCAACATCGGCATAATTTTATCAAATACTTATATGTATTATTTGCTATCAAAAAAAAAATTAAATAAAAACGAAATAATCAAAATTTTCGAGAAATTATAAATTGGCTCTGTTTTCATAATCCCTTCCCCCCCCCCAAATCTCCCTCAACTAAAAAACTAAACTAATTCCCCCCCCCAATCCCTCAATCCACCCCCGACTGAAACCAACCACCAAAAACTCAACTTTTTTTCATATATTTTTATTTCTTTGCATTTTTTTTAAAAGAAATAATTTTTCTCTTCTTTTTTATGTCGATGATGAGTGGCTTTGGTCTAAGATTCTTCAATCGGATAATCATTACATTATTCATATTTTAATATTATTATTATTTTATTATATTATATTAATTTATTATTTTTATTATTATTATTTTATTATTATTATTATTATTATTATTATTTTTATTATTATTATTATTATTATTATTATTATTATTATTATTATTATTATTTTATTATCATATATTATTATTAATTATTGATTATTTTTAATTTTATTTTTATTATATCTATATATTATTATTATTATTATTATTATATATTTTATTTTATTATTAATTATTATTATTTTTATTTTATTAATTATTACTTGTTATTAATAAATTTGTATACATTCAATAATAGTAAAATAAAGCAGCAAAAAATTGAAATAGCAAAGACATGATATTTGAAGACAATAAATTATAAAGCGCATATAAAAATTGTGCCAATATAAAATATATAATACTAATATATATAATAATAATATAATATAATATAATAATAATATAAAATAATAATAATAATATATATATAAAATAATAAATGAATAATAATAATTAGAATAATTATAATATAATAATAATTAATAAAATAATATATAAATAATAATAATAATAATAATAATAATAATAATATAATAATAATAATATAATATATAATAATAATAATATATAATATAATAATAATAATATAAATTAATATATAATAATTTATTATTAATATAATAATATAATAAATAATAATAATAATAATAATAAATAATATTATATTATATTATTATTGCGTTAATAATATAATAATAATAATATAATAATAATAATAATAATAATATAATAATAATATAATAAAATATAATAATAATAATAATAATAATAATAATCATAATAATAATATAATAATATAATAATTATATATAATAATAATATATATATAATAATAATAATAATAATAATATAATATAATAATAATAAATAATAAAATGTAATAATAATAATAATAATAATATAAGAATAATAAATAATAATAATATAAATATAATAATAATAATAATAATAATAATAATCATATAATAATAATATAATAATAATATATGAATAATAATAATAACATAATAATAATAATAATATAATATAATATAATCAATAATAATAAATAATAATATAATAATAATAATAATAATAATAATAATAATAATAATATAATAATATAATATAATAATATTATAATAATAATATAATAATAATAATAATATAATAATTATAATAATAATAAAAATGATAAAATAATAATAATAATAATAATATAATAATAATATAATATATAATAATAATAATAATAAAAATAATAATAATAATAAAATAATAATAATAATAATAATAATAATATAATATATAATAATAATATAATCAATAATAATATAATTAATATAATAATTAATAATAATAATTCTAATAATAATAATAATAATAATAATAATAATAAAAATTGGGAAATAAATTTTAAATTAAACATAATAAAATAAATATAAAATTTAATATAATAATAATATAATATATATAATATATAATAATAATAATATAATAATAATAATAATATAATAAAATAATAATAATAATAATAATAATAATAATATTAATATAGAATAATGTACTGCATATGCAGAATGTGACCTCACAAGAATAGTATCGAAGATATTCGCAGAAGAAGCAAGAAACAATTTACTCTATTACTTTTCCAAACTTAACTTTTCATGGAGGATAGATTTAGCACTGTGAGAAAAACTATGTGCAAAAGATTTATTTTCTTAGTTTGGAAGAAGCTCGAAAGATGAATATAACAATTTGGGAAGTAGAACATATGGTGATTAATTCTATTAGAATGGAATATAATTGGATGGCACAATTTTTTCGAACATTTTGATTGAACAAATTAATAGGATAATTTTAGAACAAAAACTTTAGTTCATCGTACAGAAACTCGGTTTGGAGATTGAACTTATTTTTACATTTTTGTTTTTATTTTCGAAAATTTTAAGAATTAGTTAAGGAATCTTAAATATTACAAATTTATTTTGAAAATATTTGCAATATCATTCTTTTACTTCTTGCATCTTTTTATCCATATTCTTATTTTACAATTTATGATTTATTTAAAGGATATTTTCTTTGGGTAAAGAAGACTTTGTGCTATTACTTTAAATTTACGATTTATTAATAATAAAATTTATTTTTGCGTTTGTTTTATATTTCATTTAGATTTTCTTTTTTAATCTTTTGAGTAAAAGTATTACAAATATATAAAACAAAATTAAAAATGTTGGCAAATTCTTTAAATTCAATATACATGGAGAAGGGCGATTACAATTCGAGCAATGATGTTCTTTTGGGGAAATAAATTATTTTGGGGGGATTTTTATGAAAAGTATCAAAGTGAATTATTTTAAACTTTTAAAATAAATTTTTAATATATTTTTGGTAATTAAATAGGCGTTAAGTTTTAGTTTTAAATTTCCTATAAAAAAATAACTGTGTTTCTGGTTCCATTTGTTTATTTATTTAAATTCATAAAGTACAAAAAATTAACCGTTTATTTTAAGTTGAAACTAGGGCTGCGAAAACGGTATTTTCTATTAGGGTTTCCAACAACCGGGTTCGGACATCAATTATTAAAAAATTATACAACATTTAATTTGTGTTCACCAGAATCAACGCAATTATCTTTAAACATGACAGATCCCGAATCCGGCTCTGGCTACAGCTCTGCTCCGGTCAGTAATTCTAAAGCTCCAAGCTTCGATCGTGTCTCAATTGCTTTATTTTTTTTCTTATCCCGACACTCGGCTAGCTCTTTCACTCTCCTCACTATAAAACCTTTCTGCTTGCCGCATCTTCAACTCCGCAACTCTTCGTCTACATTACTGGCTCATTCTTGATGCCACTGCTATCAAAAACTCTTTACCTTAAATCCAACCTCTCACCTCCTCCCTTCCCTCACCTGCGCCTCCCTTCCCTTCCCTTCCACTCCTCCTCCCCTGCCCAATCCACCTCACTCCGACTCCTCCTCTTCCGATTCCCTCTTCCTCCTCCTCCCCTCCCCTCCCTTCCTCTTCTTCCAATAATAAAATACAATTAAACATCGAAATAATTCTCTTATAAATGAGGTGAGTATTTCATCTCCAATAAACTTATTTTGAAAAAATATGTATATAAAAAAACTAGAAATAGAGTTTTTCAAATTCTTATACTGTCAATTATATTGCATCAAAAAAAAATTAAATAAAAGAATAAATCAAAAATATTTCCCGAAGATAATTTAAATTTGGCTCCGTTTTCATAATCCTCCCAAAAATCCTCCTCACTCCAAAACTAAAAGCAATTCCCCCCCCATCCATCATCCAACCCGACTGAAACACAACACAAAAATCATCACTTTTTTTTTTCATTATATTTTTAATTTCTCTTTCATTTTAAGATTTAACGATAATTTTCTCTTTCTTTTTTATGTCGCTGATGAGTTGCTTTTGTCTAAGCTTCTTCAATAGACTAATCATTACATTACTATATTATTATTAACCATTATTATTATTATATTATTTTATATATTATTTTATTATTATTATTATATTATTTTATTTATTATTCATTATTATTATTATTAAAATTATTATTATCTTTATATAATTAACGCAAATGTTTTTTTTTTGGTCTTTTGTTTTTTGGAAATTATTTTTTAATTGTTTTTTTTTTTTTATTTTTCAAAGGTTTTTTTATGCATATGATTCCAATATGTTTTTGTTTCCTCTGACGGCAGGATTTGTATTGGCATCTTTATTTTGCATGGTGGTTAGCGTTACAAAAAAAATTTTTTTTTGGTTTCTTTTTTTCCCTTGCGGA
>JABUQX010061688.1:65000-67520 GCA_015478945.1 Trachelipus rathkii
TTATTCTTATTAGTGACGAGTCTATGGTGCGGACGAGTTAATCCTAATTAATGTTGAAGGTTTTTTTATTAGGCGTTGTTTTTTTTTCGCTTAATTTTGGTTTATGTTGACATGAATTGATATACAATATGTGATGATGAAGGTATGATAATGACTTTGATAGCCTGTCCGATGTTGAAAATGAGTAAAATCGTAACTCAAAGTGTTCTGATGATAGCTTCAATTTCATATCAATTCTTGGTACCATCAGTGAAACCTGAAATTCAAAAGAAAGTAGAATTGAAAAAAAAATTGAGATCGATCAACAAAGATTGTTAAACTTAATTAATCCTTGTAAGAGGAGGATAAAATTATAAGAAAACTTCAAGAAAACTTTGATGGCTTGAAATAATGCACATTGCATAACACAGCATAATACCTCTGGACCTGGGCTTTTATCAATATTTTGCAAGCAATAAATAACTTGACTTCGAATGACTATAATGTAGTTCCAATTTTCAATAAATACACTAATGATAATGTTTGTGTATACAAGGTGTTGTTTGTGTCAAAGCTTAAAAAATAATAAAAAGATTTTAAAAGAAAAACGTAAGATATCATTATGATTTTTTATGATCTTTTAACAAAGAATGGAGCATATATTTCCTACGAACTGCGATAATTCAAGAGGTTAAATCCTTTAATTGAAATCTGTCTTTGGTAAGATTGAAACAACCTAAATACGCTATGGAAAAGATGCTAGGTTTATGATAATAAAGGCCAAGAAAGTTTAAAAAACATTCATTGCCACTTCAAGAAAAACAGTAACGAAACAGATATTTAGGGTCTAAATAATACTTTGCCCCCTTTTATTGAAATTGAGAAGAAAAAAAATGGTACTCTATTATAAATATAGTAGGGGTTGGTTTATTTTGGCAGGGGTGGACTTTGCTTTGACAATTCTTTCTTGATAATATATAACAAAGATTGCTTATTAATTTCATCAACGTTATTTTATTTTAAATTAAGTTTTAAGCCTTTTATAAATCCCATTCCTTGGTCTAGATTTTATGATTCTTTTTTACGACTCACACTTGCTTTTTTCATTTTGTAATCCAGGTTATAATCTCTAATTATCTTTGAGTCTGCAAATGCAACAGTTTCTGTAATTCTTATTTAGATGCTGATAATTTTTTGCAATGTAATATTTCCTGTTGTAATTATGATCGTTTATATTATTTTTTTTCTTCTTCTTCTTCTTCTTCTTCTTCTTCTTCTTCTTCTTCTCTTTTTCTTCTTTCTTCTTCTTCTTCTTCTTATATTATTTCTTCTTCTTCTTCTTCTTCTCTTCTTCTTCCTTCTTCTTCTTTCTTATTCCTTCCATTCTGTCTTCGTTATTTTTTTTTCTTCTTCTTCTTCTTTTTCTTCTTCTTCTTCTTCTTCTTCTTCTTCTTCTTCTTCTTCTTCTTCTTCTTCTTCTTCTTCTTCTTCTTTTTTTTTTTCTTTTCTTTTCTTTTTTTTTTTCTTTTTTTTCTTTTTCTTTTTCTTTTTCTTTTTTTCTTTTCTTTTTTCTTTTTCTTTTTTCTTATTTCTTTTTTCTTTTTTCTTTTTCCTTTTTCTTTTTCTTTTTCTTTTTCTCATTTCTTTCTTCTCCTTCTTTTTTTTTTTCTTTTTCTTTTTTCTTTCTTCTTTTTTCCCTTCCTCTCTCTCTCACTTTATTCTTTTTCATCTCTTTTTCTTTTTCTCCTTTTCTTCTCTTCTTCTCTTCTTCTTTCTCTTCTTCTCTTCCTTCTTCTTCTTTCTTCTTTCTTCTTTTCTCTTCTCTTCTTCTTCTTTCTTCTTCTTTCATTCTTCTTCTTCTTCTTCTTCTTCTTCTTTCCCTCTTCTTTCTTCTTTCCTTCTTTTTCTTTTTCATTCTTTTTCTCTTTCTTTCTTTTCTTCTTCTTTTTCTAATTTCTCTCTCCGTCACACCTTCTTATTCCTCCAAAGTTATTTTTCCTCCTGCTCAGTTTTCCAATATCTTTACTTATTCTTCTTTTTTAGCTCTTTGATACTTTCTTCTCTTTCTTTCTCTTCCTTATCTTTCTTTACCTTTTCTTTCTTACTTCTATCTTCTTTTCTTCTCTTCTCCTTTCTTCTTCTTTTTACTTCTTCTTCTTCTTTTTCTTTCTTCTCTCTTTTCTTTTACTCTTTCTTTACGTTTTCTTTCTTCTTTCTTCTTTTCTTCTTTCTTTTCCTTCCTTCTTCTTTATTTCTTTCATTTCTTCCCTTCTCTTTCTTCTTGCTTTCTTCTTCTTTCCTTTTTTCTTTCTTCTACTTCTTCTTCTTACCTTCTCTTTCTTTCTTTCTTCTTTTTCCTTTTTTCTTTTCTTCTTCTCTCTTTTTTTCTTTCCTTCTCTTTTTTCTCTTCTTTTTTTTCTTTCTTCTTTCTTTCTTTTCTTTCTTTCTTTCTTTCTTTTCTCTCTTCTTCTTCTTTTTCTTTCTTCTTCTTCTCCTCTCTTTCTCTCTTCTTCTCCTTTCTTTGAAATCATTATTCTTGGT
>JABUQX010061689.1:5000-50208 GCA_015478945.1 Trachelipus rathkii
TCCGTTGCCTTGGGCCATATTTCAAAATATAAACCAAGATAGAACTCGATCCCCTACCACTCTGGCAAGTCTAGGGCATTTAGTTCACAGATCACGCAAAGATCTGAATGGCTGGAACTTTTAATCCAAATTTATATAACATTAAATCCAGATTCATCATAATTAATTATAATACAATGAGTATAATTATAATAATAATTACAATGAATAAATCAATTATATATATATATCCTTATATATATATATATATATATTATTACTATATCTATATATATATATTATATATATATGATAATATATATATATATATATATATATATAGTATATAATATATAAATATATATATATATATATATATATATATATATATATATATATATATATATATATATATATATATATATATATATATATATATATATATGTATATATTATATATATATATAAAATATATATTTATATATATATATAAGATATATAATTATATATATATATAATATATATATATATATATATATATATATATATATATATATATATATATATATATTATGTATATATATATTCTATATATATATATTAAAATATATATATATAATATATATATATATATATATATATATATATATCGCATCCCGAGAAGTACCAAGTGAACGTTCCTTGAAATTAGCTCCGTGCTATCCTACATCACACACACAACACACATCTGGCACACACACACCACATCACACACACACAGCTTCACATCACACACACACACCCATCATCATTAATAATAATATAAAAATAATAATAATAAATAAATAAATAATAATAAAATAATAACAATCATAATAATAAAACTTAATAATGGTATTAAGTTAATAATATTAACAATACATTAAATGATAATGATAATAAAATAATAATAATATAATATAAAATAATATAATAATAATAAAATAATAATATATAAATAAGAATAATAATAATAATAATAAAATATAATAATAATATAATAATAATAATAATAAAAAATGAATAATAATAATGAATAATAATAATAAACATAATAATATATAAAGAATAAATATTAATAATTAATAATAGATTAATATATATTTTATATAGGCTATTATATATATATATATAATATATATATAATATATATATATATACTATATATATATATATATATATATATATATAATATATATATATACTATTATATAAGCGAACACGTGGAAATATATAATAATATATATAATTTATATATATATATAAATTATATATAATAATATATTATATAATATATATATATTTATATATAATATATATATAATATTATATATATTAATTATATATATATATATATTAAGAGTTAAATATATATTAATATATAGATATAGTATATATATTATATTAGAAATATATATATAACACGTGGAAGTCACAATAATAAAATTAAAAATAAATAATAATTATAATAATAATATATAAATATAATAATAATATAAATAATTAAAGTAAATAATAATAAAATAATTATAATAATAAATAATATAAATAATAATTAAATAATAAATAATAATAATAAAAGTAATGATTAATTTAATAATATATAGTATATATATATATATATATTATATATTATATTTAATAATAAATAATTAATAATATAATAGTAATTATATTATATATATATATATATAGTATATATAATTAATATAATATAATAATAATATATATATATATACTATATACTATATATTCAAGTTAAGCAGACTTACCCTGCACTGTCAGTGAAATTTTATAGTAAACTTATAATCATTTTATATTATGCACAATTTAATGTGAAATAATAAACTGAACGAAATTATTACTTGTAGAAAATAGGTATAATGATACCTAGTAATTAATACATCAAGAATAATACTATATATATTATATATTAACAGTATTCATGCAAAAAATTGAAAAAGAATAAAGGTAAGATGAGATAAGCCACAATTAAAATGTAAGCCGAACTCTCACGTATACAGCGAGTAAGTTAGAATATGGAGAGAGCAGCCCCAATGAATCTGGCGCAAGCAAAGAGAGTGGCGCATAACCATTCATCCCTAGATGCCACTACGAGCTACAAACACACTATCACACAACTATAACACCACCCATCGGAGAGTTGCACCTACACACACAATACACACTGTTTAAATACACCTTTCAAACATAAATGCCAGACAAATGAGTTTATACACACATACATATTAATTTTTCTACACACATACAAAATCAAAACACACGCCCTAAACACTCACACACTAAATCATTACAAAATATCTTACTGACACAAAACAACCACTACGAATATATATTAAAAGAGATAAATCTTGGCCATATTCTAATCCATGATGAGATTAGCATCAGATCTATTGATGCCAGATATCAAAAATATGTAATATTACGATATGACCTCAAACGTTGATGCCTCTCAGCTTTGATGCCTATCACAACTATTTGAGAAATAGACACTAAAATTCTTGATATTGAATGAGACCCAATAACTATATAGAGATATATGACTTTCATTTTGTTGTCTACAGTCGATCATTCCATGGTTCAAAACCACACTTTGCACGGCGAGAGAGCTCTCTATGTCAATCGTGAGTGGAGTGGATTGTCACACGCCTTCTAGAATGCGCGCAATAAACACTACACTACATATATTGACACACCTACGTACAAGATGAGGATAGCAAAGTGAAGCTTTCGAGTGCGGCTTATAAGAGGTGTGAGAGAGACTAATTACGAGTTACGAGGGAAACGAGTCAGTAAGATGGAACGTATGAAGTGGTCCATCACGAAACCAAGAATGTGGCAGGCAAGAAAGGAAGCATCGCAACGCGAAGAATAGCCTGGAGTACGACATAAATATCTTCACAATACTAAACAGGCTCTACTGGTGCAGACAACATGCACTTAGTGAGTCTATGTAACAGGAGAGTGGTAACGTAATGGGTCGGAGGATTGTAGCTACACGAGTGATTAATACCAGCGAGCGCATATGTAGGAGATATATAGATGGTTAGCTAGGGAATATTATGCCGTCCTAGGGTATGGAGTTTATATTAATTTAGCTTTTTGATTCTTAATGGGTGTGTAGTAGGCCTTTATACTGCTGATTCATGTTGATATAGGAGGGTTTTGAGCACTAGTATTTATATTGGTAGGTGTATTGCGCTACCCGTGTAAGTTGATTATGGACTATATATAAAGGTAATGAGGGAGTTATGATGAGTTGTGGTGTTGGTCAGATTTATATAGAGTATGCTAAGGATGTATATTCTCACTACTATGAGTTATGCATTTTTCTAGTCATTTTCCTATAACCTATTATATATACCCGACTACTCACTACATCCTATAAAGAGCAAGAGCTAAATTGATGTCTTCCAGAATCATACAGCTGATCATCAGGTATACGCAGAGAATACGACTTAATACAAGTAATTTAACCGAGACAAAAGAGATCCAGTAATCACAGAAAACAACTACAGAGCATACCCGCAGGTGGCAATAATATTTACCCTGAGCCTGAGCGTTCCCTTTAAAGAGAGACACCACGAATAAGATAAAATTTATAAAATAAAAAATATAAAAAAAATAAAATAACCCCAAAAAAACACGAGGGGAAGCAATATTTTAAACCTATTAAAATATATTTTTAAATATACTATATATATATACGAAAATTAATAGAAAATTATATATAATTATGAAGTATTCTATATATAATTATTGAATTTTATTCAATAAACATTTATTTATAATTCAAGAACTATTTACGTGAATCAAGGAAACCTAAAACTGTAAACTTCATATAACTATAATATATATAGAGACATCTAAATTATTATTATTTAGACACCATATTTCATAGTATGTGAATATCAACTGAGTAAAACTAAATCAAAAATTTCTTTTCAAATATACTATGATAGTCCATTATACATATTTATCATCTCTAACTTAATAATAATTGTTTTATGTAAGAAGAAAGCAAAGAGAGTACTTTACAGCCAGAGATGTAAAGAGACCGATGTAAGAGAAGAGCAGAGAGAGTACAGATGAGGACGTAGAGAGAGCAACTGAGAGTCCTATAAAGGCAACTGCTGGAGGTCACCAACTGATATATAAGTAAGGGAAAGTTATAGTATATAGCTTTAGTTTAACACTGACTATATTATGCTGATTTATACATTTAGCTTTATAAACTCATATATATTTATATTAACTTTAATTTTATTTTCTATTTATATATTTATTTTTTACTTAATACTTTTTAATTTATAATATTATATTAAAAATTGTAATTACTTTTATATACTGATAAAAGTATATGTTACCAGAGTGGCTGAGAATTAACATAATCATTATTCATTTCTAATCAATATAGTATGACGAAATTTTAATTAAAGAAACTATAGTGTTAAGCTCATTGTCAAATGTTACTTACTTCGGACAAGGGAAATTAATTTATTAAATCAATATATATAGTAGAGATGTTACCTATGACACAATGAGGAATTAGATAATGTATATATATCATTATGAGTTTTACTGAGCTTTAAATTAATAACTTAGCTTATTACTCATATGTTTTTTAATATATACTATAGCTTATAAACTATATATATTTATTAACATTACATATCTATATAAGCAGTAATCTAGTTTTAATTATAATATAGAAGGTGTTACAGTAGCAATCAAAAGGGATTTAAGTAAATGCTTTTGTTTACACACTGAGCTTACTTGCTATTATACTACATATGTTTATTATCACTAGAGCTTTATTAATAAACTATCTACTGCCACTTTACAGCTTATATTAACTCATACTTATATTAAACATTTAAGAGTATTATTATATTATTGTTTTATTACTTATTATTATATTATTTTATTATTATTTTTATTATATTTATTTATATATTTATTTTTATATATTAATTTTATATTTTATTATTTATTATATTAAAATTTTTAATTTTTCTATATTTTAAATGATTATATTTTTTTTAATTATTATTATTTTATTATTATATAATATACTTAGGTTATTAAATAACTTCAGTATAGCCTTATATGATTATATATTTAATAATTATATATTTAACTAACAAATATATTCAAATTTTATATATTATAACATATAAAATAAGTATATACATCAAAAGGGCAATACTAATGTTTAAAACTACACGCACACAAATACACAACAAAAGGGAAGCTTCTAAGTCCAAAAGAGCAGAAAATATAAAAATTTTTCATTCGTTGAAGTTTCAAAGTACAACAAAGAAGAAATGTTATTTTATATATATAAGATAAAAATATTTATCTATTCTGTATAAACAGCAAAAATATATAAAGCCAGTTCTGTTAGTCACAACACACTAACTACATCTATCACAACGACTCCCTCTGAACATATCAATAGGAGAGAAATTTGATGTATTATATGATGTTTGAGCCTCCTTCAAAGAACCGATGAAATGTCTATTCATCGAGTGCACAAATTTGGTAGTGAATAGCGAAGATTATTATATATGTGTTAACTATAAAACACCTCAAGGCACCAATTAACTATACTCACGATCTTTCACCATTTCATTCAGGACTTCAGAAGCATTCCATTGGGCAAGAAGCCCGAAGATAAGAGACTTCTTATCATATAGTACGAATACATCTAAGATATATATCTTATATGTACAAGAAATGAGTTTGATAGAGTAAATCGAGAGATATAGTCGCGAACTTGGCTTTAAGATACTTGGTGAATATAGTCATCAAAGAATATAAGTAACTATCAATCACAATACTTTTATTGGGCTTATAACACATTAATTTAATCACACGATAACGAGCAGGCTTAGTAGTTAAAGAACCTATCGAACACTACTAGATAAGAACACTATAATATTTTTACCCAGCCTACCTGTAAACTGTCTAATTATAAATCCTCTAGTTAAATCAGCCTTTATATGGCCGGTAAGGCCCTTTCTTAGCGACCCTCTGTATGCACTTTTCAATGGCGACACCCCTTCGGAAGAAGGGGTTGCGCACGTGTAAATGTACGTCTTTCTTCCTCTTACTTATTTATGCCCCCTTTAGGGGCTAGCACCCTTTGATTGTAATGCTTTTGGGCCTTGATTATTGCTCACAGGTCATTTGTATATAGCTCAGATGTGACCTGAATACCAATTATATCAAGGCGGAAAAAATAGAGAGAACACCAAGTTCCTCTAAATGCTCTGCTAAACAGTGGACATTATGTTTAGGATTTAATTTACTATAGAGTCTATCATCCATATGGATTCTCATGTCTCAACCAAATAATTGCAATTATTTTTGCTCAGCGTATATACCGTTCACTCACAATACTAGAGTGCTGTCATGTAGTACCCTGACCCTGTATGGATCTATGCGTTAGTCCTATAAAAAATCATATTTTCCACAAGTCGCGCTTTGTTTCACACAGCACCTATCCGGATCTCTCTCACCATCATACTACCAAAGTGGCTACGTATCACTACTATATCCGATCATCTCTAGCTTACTAATATAGTTAATACTTCATCTATCTATCTCTCTCTTCTATATTATATATATAATATTTAATATAGATTAATTATTTATATGATATCTATATTATATATATATATAATATATAATATAATATATAATATATATATAATTAATATTAATGTATATTATTATATTAATATTTATATGTATAATAAATATATATATATATAGTAATATATATATTATATATATATTAATATATTATTACGAGCCCGTTGACAACCAAATAATTGCACATTCAACACATAACACAACACAACCATTAACAAATGCTCATCACGCGTATTAACAACCGTAAGGCACGAGCATCAAGCCACTATAAGATAGCATACTAGTGACACACATATCTCCATATCTCATTCACCAACACTATCACACACAAACGCTCGAATGATTTAATAAAAATACATGTTATGTTAGCAGAGAAGAACGTATTTTGTTATTTTATACTTATTACATTGCTAAAGATGATGTAAAGCACAAGTAAGTCAAGTAACAGAAACCACAAACGATAGCATCGAGCACCTTATCAGCGAGCGAACACAGACGAGCAGGTCTGCTAGCGAGCACGCTTGCCCTTACTGATTTACGAAAATTATTATTGCGTTAAGGTACGTAAAAACTAAAGTGTTTGTAATAAAATCTTTCTACAATTTTACTCCTTTCTCATATAATTTTTATTATAATACTTGACTCAGTCCATCACTACAAGAGTTATTGAGTCCACTTTATGATCAAAAAGATTTAGTTTTGACTCTAACAGTTAGAATTAAGCTCATAATGTCCAGTCAGAGCGAGATCGAAGCAGTATACCTACTCCACCTCGATTATTATATTTGGCGCACGCTTTTATGAAGACATTAATGCCTCGTATAATTAATGAGTTTAGTTGAGCACTCATATGAGATATAATTTATTCAGGACACTTTGGCCATTCGTATTATTAATCGGCACCACCACAGTATACACGTTTTAATAAAGTATTACTCTACACGGTGTACGTTGTCCATATATTGAGAACAACAATCTTGCTATCGCTTTATAAAACACGGGTGCGTGGCTAGTGGGAATTAGTGTATAGAGGGTAGTTGTGTAAGAGTGCTTGATGTAGTCTGCGTGTTCTCGATGGTGTACTGCCGTCTTGTCCTTTGTAGTGAAGTAACGTGTGGTGTCGCTAACAGTTAGGAAGTGAGTCCGTGTAGTGTGTTAACAGTTTATCCATAAATCAATGTATGTAACTGAAGTAAACATATGTATAGGAGCCTATGCGTTCCTAATACTGTGAACATGAACAATGTATGTAGAGAGTTCAAAAACTATTGAATCGACACACATGAGAGAAATAGATAATATCATTAAAATTCTAAATACATATGATAACTGACATAATGTAACATAAATCACAAAATACCATATAGAGGAGAAGAGCTATACACACACCACCAATTAACACCTAACACACAACTAACCAAATAATACTTGAAGCACTAACACAATAAAAAAGTACTAACGCAAACAATACAAACACACATACGACACAACTAACTATACACATGCGACGCACTATCAACAACAGCCTATGTTCAATAGAACTCACGATCATTATCTCCGACCCACAGTATTCGAATCGAGCGCATACGCACCAGCTCGATCACTATGATCGAGACTCAAGACAGGTATCGAATCAGTATATCCTCTCCGTAGCCCAATTGAACGACATCTATCTCAAACATATAACCACACTATGTGAGACTAGGGAACTCACGATCACCCTAACCTACTATTGATGGCAAGTAATAGGACTATTTAGTATCTCACGAGAATTCCATTCACGCAATAGAGGCACTTGAGAAAGGAGTAATGTATTTAATGCTATAAGAGTATCACATATAATAATCGAAGTAATAATACCAGAATGAGACCAGAATATAAATAACATACTGAGTATGAGCTAGTAAATTAGACAGTATAATATATAATAATACTAAACTAATAGCAATAACACATAAAATATAACCCTTATTTTAGAGATTTGAGCCTAGGATATATAACCCTTCGCTAATATTATGATTATTTACAGAAGTAACTAAGCTTTAAAGGAGAGTAATGTAATTTATGTATTAAAAAATTAATATAAATACATATATATAGTGAAGTATTTAAAAGAGCAGTAAAACATAAATATAGTAAGTATAAAGCATGTATAAAGAGACAGATAATAACAAAATAAGCATAACTATAATTATATCACTTATATGTTGTCACTAGGTAATCACCTTCATATTGAGAGTACTGATTTACCTGATATTATATATAAAGTCGTATTATAAATGAGTATATATAGTTATTAATATAAAATTATTGAGTAACAACTATGTAAGTAAATATAATAAAATGATATTATATATATTACAGTTTCATAGGCACTCTTTTCTTCTACATAAAATAGCATATATTATTAATAAATATATTATAATTATTATAAAGTTTTAACACCTTATTATGAATGACCGTTATATAGAGTGAGAATAGATGATATATCGTATATACATAATAAATTTATATAAATAGATAAAATTATGTATTTAATATAATTATCATTAGACTATATTTCTAAATATATATAAGTAATATAGCTTAGTTTTTGATTTATTTTGTATTTTTTTATTATTGAATCGTGAGTCACTAATATGATAACTACCTAATAAATAACGTAGAGATGAATGCACAAATATAAATGTCACATATCTCACGATAGTACGTTATAAGATATATATTAATTCTGAGTACTATGATATTAGTAATAGTATATACGATAATTAAATAACTTTAACATTAGACCTAGCTTAAAAACTATAGACTTTAGTGATATGTATAGTATAATTGTAAATATTAAATATATATGTAAGGGATAACTATATAAAACTAATATAAATATGTGTTAAAAGGTCGCAAGGTTATTTCAAATCAAAATATAGAAAAAGTCCTCTCCGTGCTATCCTACAAACATATAACACACACACTACACGACACACACATCACACTAACACACGACACACACACACAACACACACACACTAAAAATTACACATCATAATTAAATATAATAAAAAATAATATATAATAATATAATAATAATTATAATAACCATTAAAATAATAATAAAATATAATTAATACTAAATGTAAATTATCCTAAATAATAAAATTAAATAAATGAATAAATTAGATAATAATAATAATAGATGAAGTTAATAATAATCAATTGGCAATAATTAAATAATAAGAATAAATATGATAAAATAATATAATAATATAATAATAATAATAAATTAATATAAAATTAACATAATATAATAAAATAATATAATATATATATATAAAAATTAATAATTAATAATAATATATAAAATAACTCAATTAATAAAAAGTATAATACTAAAATAAAATTAATAATTAATAAATAAAATTATAGATAATACTAAAGATTGGAATACCTAATTAAGAAAATATCTAAATATTATACATAAGAAATAAGATACTGGTAAATTAACATATATAATATAATAATTAATATATATATATTTATACTATATTAGTATATATTATATTATATATCATATAAATATATATATATATATATAATAATATATAATAATCCCATATAATATATATATATAGATATAGATAGTAGTATAGATATATAGACGAGAATACACGTGGAGAAAATATATTAATATATTATATATATATTATAAAT
Source organism: Trachelipus rathkii (assembly GCA_015478945.1). Lineage (NCBI taxonomy): Eukaryota > Metazoa > Arthropoda > Malacostraca > Isopoda > Trachelipodidae > Trachelipus > Trachelipus rathkii. Next base: position 15,387 of record JABUQX010061689.1, read on the forward strand.
ATATATTGATTATAATAATATAATAAAATATTATAGTATATTTTATATAATATAATATTACGTATGATAATTAATATAAATTATATATCACACTCAGTGAGCGATCTATTATGAGTATATGAGAAGTAGACGTAATAATATACATATAACTATACGAACACGGTGGAAGTCCCAATAATAAAAATAAATAGCAATCAGGTAGGAATAGGGCTGTCAACGAGGTGTGATCATCAAAAAATACATAATAAATATAAATTATATCACTGGATATAAAAACAATCAGAGAGATATATAAATACAGTAGTATTCATATCATAATTCACTATTGTAAAACACAATAATCAAATAATTAAATCGTACATGCAGTATTATATATGCAATATATAAAGTTGAATACAAATATTAAATAAGTTTTTATTATGGTAAATTTGACTTATTACAGCGTTTCTCCTTGACCCTATATCTGTAAATGGTATATGATACCTCAATCACAAAAGCTCTACATCCAGGACTAGAGTCACAGGCTGAGATACACAGAAAACCAGGCTTATCTACTTATATTTTCGGTAAAATATTGATTGGGAATGTGAAGATCATCCACTCTATTATATTAGTTTACCGGCACATATCATACACAGTGCCTAAATGTATCGCCCTATTAGAAGTATTTATGACATTATTAACTATGATAGCTGACTAAACCCATTATATTGAAGTTTAATCACACAGATATGAGAGATTATAAACAGAGCAACACACGGTGGAACGGCGGTTGTGACGTAAATCCCTCTGACTTCAGGAGCGTCCTCGCTGCTACAGCCAGCGTACACACACACACACAACACAACAGATCCTCAACCCACACTACAACCACACACAACTACCACGTTGTAATAGATGAGAATCTGATATTTCATGACAATGTCAATTATGTAATGTCCGACAAATCGACGCCCCCAATATATTTATTGTACTCATTGGGTGGCAAGGGCAGTGCAATTTCGATATATTTATTTCCTCTAATTCACGCGCGTACCACCACCACCAGGGCTACTTAGCCATTCATACACATCACTACGACCTCTCCCCATACCTCCGCACTACCTTACATTCGAACCATACTCAATCGAGTTAACAAGATTGCTAATTTGTCCAAGCCGCCCTTTACTGCGATGCTGTCCTGTCTTGTGTCGTACAACTTGAAGCGAGATAGTGAGTCGGTTCAACTTTCGCATTCGTCACCCCTTTACGCGCGATTCTTTTAAGCTTCCTGGTCCCTGCTTCCGAACAGAATATTGCAGATTCGATCTTGGTCCTACTTATTGTAGTTCGGGAGCCAACTATCAAACCGCATTTTCGGCTTATATGCCTCTAACAGATAGTCATGAGATGTAAACTAGCGTAAGGCTGTGGATGAGCGGGCGAGATACCTAAGTTGTCATAAATACTCATCTTTATATGAGGTTCAAGATCTCTTGAGTGGTGCGTTCTCACACAGTTTGATGGTTCATCCTTTGAGACTCATCTTTGAGAGAAAATCAGAATTCCTTTTGTGAACATAGTTCAAAGAACATAGGCTCGAGGACTACTATATTATGAAGAAAATTCCATAGATGTCCGTCACGAGCGTGACTAGGCATTTTATCGCGATGATCTACATAGATTCATCATCGTGACTGGTCCGCACCTTTGATGGTCCAACCACGAGCCTAGGAATAGTCCCTTAAATCGGTGTCTACCCCTAGGTAAAGGTCATGAGGATTTCGATGGTAATAGTTACAAGTTGATAGGATGGCGTCCTAGTATAATTAGCTTTTTCTGCCTACCCTGATCATAGAATAACACTAATATGAAGCCTACCCTATGTAAAGGATTGAGGCAGTTGATTGGTGTAGATATAAAAGTTGCTAGGAATGTTTCCGACTATGAGTTAGCAATTTTCTAGCTTTTTTCTACCTATCCGACCCTACAATCATAAAGCAGGTAAATATTGATGTCTTCCCCCTAGGTTAAGCTGATCACCAGGGCGCAGCATGCGACCTCCGCACGAAAAGTCAGACGAACACCGCACCCGCAGGTGCAACCCGCCGCGGTACCCGCCCGCGGCATGCGCCCGCAGCGCAATATTACCGCGCGAATGAAAAACATGAACAGGCTTATTGACCAACCACTTCACTGCGATGATGTCTGTATAAATGTACGAATACATCAAGATACTTCGTAGTTTCCTCTAACTTCAACTATGTAAGCCATTCGGTCTGCCCTTTCTTAATTAATCATACTTCAAACATTCTTGTAATTAAAGAGTATCCACTTATATTCTTGCGACCTAGAGAAATCTGAACCAACACCATCGCAAGTACCTTCTCTTCAGCGTTACCACATAAGCTAGTAATCATACAAATTTTCATAGGTATGGTGGGGTGATGATCAAAACCCGTAAAATATTTCGAGAGAGCATAAAATACTCTTTCAATATTACTAGTTGAGTCCACTCTATCTAATTGTAGTTGAACTTGACATTACTCTAATTTGTTACATTCATATAGCACTAGATAAAATCAGATACTCTGAACGAGGAGCTCCTTAAAACTTACTAAAACTTATCGAGGATACACATCAGAACGGCATTTACTCTCTAACTTGAGCCTACAAACACCCAGCGGGACATAGTATAAAGTTTGATAATCATTATCAGCGAGCGCTTATTGTGCTTCCGAATGACTCGCCTTACTTTACATCCATACGTTTAATTAAAGTGAGTCCTTGTCCTTTTGGTTCCGATCTCCTAAAGTTTTATCTCACTGTATAGTTTTTATATTTCTTATTTAAACCTTAAATCAAATTAGGTACTGCCTCCTAGACCGTACATGAATTCTGTTATTGGAGAGGAGAAATTCTATTGGTTCTCATTGTTGAAACAAACCAATATTGCACACGATACTCTTTTATTAACTTCCAACAAAGACTGTTACAGCGAGACATGTATAAGAGTCAGTGAAGAGAGAGAGCTACAATACTAGAGTCAAGAGGTTACCAATACCTTATGAATACAAAAGAGAAGTTTAGTATGCTTTTGCTAATGTATTACTTGCTTTGCGAATGGAGAGAGAGGCTTTCACATTCGTCTTATATCGTAATTGTAAACTTAGGGCATTGGAGATATATTGACTCCACATCAATATTTTACCACCAATACAATATACCGTTATATAAGCATAAATCAGTAATATCTAAAATAGAGGGTTACATAAGCAACAAAAGGAGAGATTAGTAGCTTTTGTTTTACTGCTTATACACATGAGCTTTAACTCATAATTTAATACGGCTGAAACCAATGCTTACTCGCATATAACTCATATTATTATTAACATATATGTTTTATTATTTTGTATTTATAACTTTATATGAAATATTTATTATATATTATAATTTATTTTTATTATTATAATTTATTATATATTATTATATTATTTTATTGAATTAGTTATTATCATTATTATAATATAATGTTATTATTTATAAATATTAATTTATATTAATACATAGTTATGTATATTAACTTCATACCTTATTATGTGATATATAATTATTAATTAATTAAAACATCAATACACATACACATACATATACACACACACACTTACAATAATACCATAGTATATATATAATATTATATGATATTATATAATCAGTCACGTACATTACACACATCACAACATACACTACACTAAACAACATCACACACATATTATTATAATATATATTATAAATATATATATAATATCATAATATATATATTATATTATAATATAAGATATATAATATATATTATATATATATATATAATATATATATAAATATATAATATATATTAATATTATATATAAATAAATTATGATATATATTATATATATATATATATATATATATATATATATATATATATATATATAATATAATATATATTATATATATATAATATAAGATATATAATGACGATACCCTTGCCGTAAGAGACCCAAAGATCATCACCAAATCGAAAAAGCTCGTATAATTTCCACCGTCGAGCGAGTTGGCTGAGTATATTTATAAAACACTAATACTCTTATATAGAAGTCATTTCTTAGGATCTTTATGAACACAGATAACGTATACATTTTTTAGAGGAGACTAGTTATTAAGATATATATAAATCAATTTCCACCCTATGGTATTCATTAGTTAAAAAAAAAACAAAAAATAAATATAATCACAAGAATGCTTATATAACAACATACTCAGTTAAGCCTATTACACGAATACAGTATCTCTAATATCTTACATCATAAGGAATATCTAGGCTCTAGTATTATAGTCAACGAGATATAACTTTTTTAGTTTATTATAATTTATATAACTATTCTATATTTTTACCTCTAAATCAATTTAATACTATCAACCTATTTAATTATGAAATTTTATTAAAACACAATATATAGGGATAAGTATACGTATCTTTCAACACATCAAACAGTATAAATCAGTAAGCGCAAGCCCATACGAATTCTACCTTCTACACCAAGTCTATTAATCCATACTTTTATGTTTTCTCACAAAATTGAGCTCTAACGGTGCGAGGCGTTTGGGTCTGCATACCAATTCTGTGCAGGCCTCTGAGATATATTTCAAAAAAAATAACGCCCACCAAAAATTCCAAGCTTCTTCGGCAGCGACACACAAAGAAAAACATGATCTAGACTTTGAGTTATAAATATTACAATCCTCAAGAGTTCTATGTCTATAAGATATACAGACACTATATGTGAGGCTAACACAAACTCGTACCTAACTCTTGATAATATTAAGAAAAGGACAACAGCTAATACAACGTTCTAACTAAAACAACTCGTTATCTATAGTTATTTTAATAACAAAACTATCAGTGTCTCTAAATAGCTGATCCTCGACTCAATAGTCTCTAAATAGCTAATCCTTGACTCACTGTAGTCGTCCTATATAGTATCAACAGGGTAAGTATAATAAATAAAAAAAAAAAAATTAAATGTTAATAAATAAGAATAAATGTATTATAATAAAGCAGTAAAATCAGCAAAGTATCAGTAAACCAAACCTTACTATTACCATTCACGTTGGCAGTAATTGGAGCTATTGAGATTTAATCACTTAATATCAGATGTTTAACGGAGTTAAATGAGGCATGTAAAAATAGATATAATGTTTACCAGATAAAAAATGTATTAATTATGAAACTAATAGTGACTTTGAAATTAACGCAAAACTATATATGTTTGTTGTAAAGGAAAATTAGTGATTTGAGAGAACATAGGTATTTAAAAACACATACGAAAGAGCTTATCATACTAAGAGATTATATAGTGCATTTTGAGAGTATGCACAAATATCATAAAATGTATAGTAGAAGTAGATGTTGTAATTTAGAATATAAAAAACTCAGAGAGTATTAATTGGAATACAGACGATAATTATAGTAGCAGAGATAAATAAAATTATATGAGTTGAATTTATCCTACACTTAGAAGATAACTATAGGACTAAAGATTGAAATGTACTCATAAGGTATGATAATCAATTAAGGAACAAATACTGTGGCCGTATATCGCGATATGGTGTAGCGCACGTGGGCGTGCCCACGCCGCGCGCGTCGGGTAGCGGAGAATTATAACTTGAGGCTATCCTCCTTTGCAGGAGGGACCATGCTGGAAAGAGAGCCGGAGGTATACTTCAAACGTACAAATTCAAGCGATATAACGTCTATACCGACTAGGGAAGAGTGTATCGTTTGGAATAGGGTGTTATCAGTAGTGTATCGCTGCTGCGAAACACTGTGTGTGATATAAACAAAAAGATAACAGTTAATAATTAAACATGCTCTTTGTATGCACACATAGAGAGAGGGTAATAGAGATACATTATTAATTAAGCGTCTTTGCCAATGTTAAAATTTGAGATAAGTGTTAGTTCACGAGGATTATAAGTGAGTTAAGACTAGCTAGAAAAGCTACTCATCTAAGTAAGGCATCTCCATCTAGCCAAACTGTACAGTTAATGTAATAGATAACACAATACACACGCTTTATAATAAATTCCACCATCCAGTACCATGTTCAAATACAAAAAGAACTTCATTGGAGAGAGTATAAAAAGGCAGGGCTGCTCATATGATTAGGGGTGTGATATGTGTGTGTGATGGGTGTGTGGTAGCCGCTGAGTGTGTGGGGAGTGTGTGTAGGGGCTAAGATAGAGGAGCGTTGATAGTCAATAGCCGATGGTTAAATATGAGAATCGAATAACAATCACGGATCTCACGCGACAATACAATAGAGCTAAATACACTAATAAAACATCCAATATACTGAGAAAATACACTAATTAAAAATAACAATATAATATAACAAACTAATAATGCTAAATAATTAAAACTACACATAGAATAAATTAAAAGAAAATAATAAACATTAAAGATAATAAAAGGGGTTGAAGAACAACACAATAATACAAAGGTATTAAACAAAAATCACACACATACACATAATATGATTAAATAAATATTACTAAGTGTCAAATGAAACAGGAATAAAACAAACCTGAGAGCTAATAAAGTAATATAAACATACTAAGTAGTATTAAAGGGCAGTACACAATGTCACAAAATAAGAGAGATCGAAAAGTCAACCTACAAATAGAGTATGAAATCCTTCTTATGTTGCTACGGATACAGACTACCATCTATGACATTACGATATTAACACTGCTTACTAGACACCAGTCAAAGTAATAGTTGAAAACCACATTATTAAAGAGATTGAAAAAGCAGTAAGCAACACTATGAGTTAAAGAGAGAGCTAGAACATACGAACAAGATAAAAGTACAAAAGCCATATAACGAGAGATGAGGCATCCCATATGTGTTGCTAAGGTGTAAACACCGCATCTACTATATAGACGAGACATACTTAGGAGCGGCTGAAAGGCTATAATGCACAATGAGATTGAAATGGAATATACAATAAATAAAGCAGTAAAAACTCACGAAGAGTTATGAGAGCAGGTAAAGAGGTGCAAAGGAATAGAATAGAGATATAAGGAGCAAGGCGTAATACTAATAATTCAAGTTGGTCTAGTTGGCTGTAGGGTGTATGATTCGTAGTGAGCTGGTGTGTGTCTATTTGGAGTGGTGTGTATCGCTGTTGTTTGACTTTGATATAAGGAGTTCCTGTGAAAGGGTGTATTAAGGGATGCTTTGATATGAGTAATTATCGATATCGGAAACGTGTCAAGTGGATTAACAGTATAAATGATTATAAATATATATCGCCACTCTGGCTTTTTTCATCATTACTTACATACAAATATTTAAAAAAAATTATATAAATTAAAAATAGTATATTATAAACCCTTTGATGCCGAGAATGATATGATTTAACCGAGTCACTTTATATAAAATAATAAATAAAAAAATTTGTTTTAAATCTTCAGTTAGATCACCTCTAATAAAGAGTAGTATTATTGATATTTATTATCTTAATTTATTTATTATATTTTATTATGATGCCTATCATATACAATATTGAAACACAAAAATTAAGTAGTAGAACTTAGGCAGAATATATAATATTGCATCTCACTACGGCTGAGTTATAGAACATCGTCTAATACAAATCAAAACTGCAATTTCACCTCTTACTATGTTAACGTTAAATTACACAATATGATTATTATATACTATCATTATAGAGTATATAATTATTAATTAAAATATTATTTATTATGTAAATTCTACGTTATATGACTTATAAATATATATATATATATAATATATATAATATTAATAAAATATATATATTAATATTATAATAATTATATAAATAATATTATATTATATATATTAATTATAATATTAATATATTATAGTATATATATAACTATATATATATATATATAAATATATATATAATATATATATATATTAATAATCATATTAATAATATATATATATAATAGTATATTAATAATATATTAAAATATATATATAATATATTTAATGTCAAAACTATATCTCAATTAAGCTGATGATTACTGGTAATATTTATGATTACGAATATAATATATTAATATATATATATATAATATAATAAATGGACACATTCTCTCTAAGATAATTACGGTTAGCTGCTATTATGGAAATATAAAATTCTTTGGAAATACAAATTATATATATATATATTATATATGAATAATATTATATAATATATTAATTATATATATATATATATAATAATATATATATATAATATATAAAATATATTATATATATTATAATATATGATATCTATATATATAATTATCTATATATATATATATATATATCTAATATTATATATTTCCCACGTCTTGGAATATTATATAATACTATAATTATGATTTATGATTTATGATGATGATGATTTAATTTTATGTTGGGCTTCACTGTGCATGCTCTTTGATTCTTCCGTTTCTCATTCTGTCTGTTCTGGTTTTCCGATCATTAAATCTAGAAAAGATCACTTCCACCGTTTGGTTTCTATTCTTCTCATTTTTTGTCAGGTTTCATCAGTAGTAAGACTGCAACATGGCGGAACGATGTGATCAAAAATTAATCGGACATCCCATTTAGGGAAAATTTGAGAGGTCTTATTTCCCATAAAATCACATACCCACCATCTCTGATGACATCACCTTGTCTCAGACAAGGTTTCGACCCCCTGCACCCCTGTAAGGGGGACTGGGCCCATGAAATATGATTCGGCTGTGGAAGCGCCAAAAATAAATGAAAAAATAAATATATTAATATGTTATTATATATTAATATACAAACATACATCCCACATCCCCGTACAAGGTGTATTGGGTTCCCAAAGATGAAGATTTAACTGTATAACCACCAAAACAATAATAATAATAATAATAATAATAATAATAATAATAATAATAATAATAATAATAATAATAATAATAATAATAATAATAATAATTATGAAAAACCAAACGAAAAGAAAAACAAAAAAAAATTATAAGCAAGTGGAAGAAGTGTATAAAACTATTATTTGTGTGAATTAATTAATATAATTAATAATAATAATAATAATAATAATAATAATAATAATAATAATAATAATAATAATAATAATAATAATAATAATAATAATAATAATAATAATAATAGTCAGTCATAGTTGGAATCAATAATTATTTTGATCATGTGACATGTCAAACTATATGTTATCAAGTACGGATAAACCGATTTCATAGATTATAGACCTTTTCGGAGGGTAAATTTTACAGTATAAACTCCTAGAGGACTTTTACCACGAAACACCATGAAGGAAGAAGAAACATTCTAGGAGGAATCAATGTGTGTTAGGCCCCTCCTGAAGTAAGGTCGAACTCCGAATATGGTGTTCTAACCCTGAAAATAAAATTTTGATCGGGAAAATATATGGACTCTCTATCTTGCCTGTTATAGAGGCTTCTCAGATTGCTAATTTTAGCCACACTTGAACTCTCTCTCTCTCTCTCGTCTCTCTCTGCACTGGGGCGGTGGTGCGTCTCTCTTCTCGTCGATTTTCGGGTACTCTCTTTTTACCTGGCGATCTCTCTTTCTCTCTCTCTCCTCTCTGCTCTTTTTCAGGTTGGTCTCTTGTCTACTCTCATCTGATACATACAATCTCTCTCTCTCTCTCTCTAACTCTTTCATCTCATCTCGTTTTATTCATGCATTCTCTCAATGTTCTAACACTTCTCATCTTCTATCAATTTTTCTCTTATACTTCTTATTAACATACTCTACCATAATATCATAACACTAAGTCTTTCTCACTTATACATGTAACATTGTGTATCCACAAACTAACATAAAGTAATCAATATATTTATTATCATATAACTATTATTAATATTATTAAAATCATTAAAAATTTGGAATAATATTTTAAAATTTAATTGAAAAAATTTAAAACCCAAGTAAATCAAACATGATATTTTTAAGATAATAGTGAATACATTAATATATCACAAAAGTAGCAAACTCGCAATTATATATGTACCATGTTTTCCAGCCTTTAGGGAAATAATCATATTTGTAAAATTCATCCATGCTTATATAAAATAGTAATGTATAATTTATTATCCATTTATTTTAGTTATCGTGTTCCATCTTCATATTCTTAAAGTTCCTTACACAGTAGAAATGTTTGTGTGATATACGTATTACTGGTTAATTTCCATACGAATGACTCATCCTCATTTTAACAGGAATTAACGCGTCTACTCTTCTTCTTCAATCACCTAATTACTTATTTTTATTTGCTCGCTATCTCTTTGGGTGTTTAATGCCTCTCCTATTTTTCATTCTTCCTAGTAAATTTCCCAAAAGGTTTTGGGGTAAGCCAAAAACATATGGGTGCTGCGAACAGTAACCTCGGCAGCGCGAAGTTACTTTAGAATGTGAATACAATAATTTCATCTTCTAGTTTAAATTTTTCAATTGTTTTGGGGCTCACCCCAATTTTACAGATATCTAATGTCCCAGTTCAATAACTTATATTATATAATATATAATATATATATAATATATTATATATAATATATATATATATATCAGAGGATTATGCTCACTGTATATATATATGGTAATAGTAAGATTTAACGTGGGGGGAGAAGAGGAGGAGGTAATACGGAGGAGGAATTTTTAGATATACGAGGCAGTATAAGGTAAAATGATAGAGGTCAGGTAAAAACTCCTGTGAGGATGGGATAAATTATATATATATAATATTGAGTTGCTCATGAGGGAGGGAGGTAGAGGGGCTGATAAGCCTTTGATGCTGAGAATTTCGCCTGACAGTGTGTTGGGTGGAGAGTAGAGTTGCCAGGAAGGTTGGCGGTAAAGGATTCAATAATAGTTTAACCAATTATATAAAGGTAAGTAGGGGGACGCTAATGGAATTGTAAAATTATACGAGGAATCTAATCTCTAATTGAATTAAATGGCGAAATTATATGAAAAGAATATTAGTAAGAAAATTAAGAATAAAAAAATTAAAGAGCAAGATTTGGATGAAAAGATGCAGTAATATAGGTTGCAGAGGTGGTAGAAGTTACTACTTAGATTTCAATTATTGCTCTCATTAAGAATGTAAATATACATGGAAAATTGACAAGGGATACATTAAATTTAAGAAAGGGTCATACATCGTCCAATCATATGACTTGAAGAAAGCATTTTGAATTCTGTACCCAGAGAGAAGCTGTGGAGAGTTCCGGAGAGGGATTATGAAGTTGGATTCAGACTGATAAATAAATTGAGCAGTTACAGAAGTACATACGTGAATAAGAAGGTAAGAACAGGAACAGGATATAAAAACAGGAAATGGTTTGAGGTAAAAAATCTGGAGTAAGTGCAGGGTAGTGAATGCTGTTCACTGACCGATCTAGTTTATAAACGTAATTTGGACACAGTCATAAGAGGTAGTAAAAGAGAGTTTAGAAGAGACTGACGGAGACATCATGGTATATGCAGATGATTTGTCGTGTTGGAGTGGAGATGGTGATAGAGGTTGAAGCAAATGGAGCTGTGTTTCGCAGAAACGTTGCTCATTGAATATAGTATATGATGAAGAACAGGCACGGATTTTTGTAATCTAATTTAGTAAGAATTTGAATAAAATTTTTCTAGAAAAGAATTCAGAAAATAAAAATGGTAGTGAAAAGCAAAGTGATTAGGATTGGATGGAGGAAGTTTTTGACTAGTGAGGTTAAGACCGTAGAACGTTATTGAGTTTAATAAATGTGTGTTAGTTAAGATTATTATGTATATATATAAGGTATAAGCCTACGCTTGGAAGAGTTAATTAAGTGCGGTGTGTGACCAACACGGAGGAATTGGTACGAAGCAGGATGTGAGCAGTGGATTCGCAATGTGTATCTGTAAGAGGGATGTAAAGCCTCTATACTCTCGCATAAGATAAAATAAGGAATAAAAATTTGGAGGGATTTGTATAATCAGTATTTGCAGAGTGTATGAGAGTAGCCCGAATATTTAGGAGCCGAAGTTAGGGAAGTTTTGACGCCGATGAGGCTGTGGTTGTAAAGGGTGGGGTAAAGACTCATTGGAGTCATTGGTCATGTGTATGATTAGAACTAAAAGTAGAATGCATTATCAAACAGTGACGGAGATGACTTATTGTCGCGTTAGTGAGTATGATACGGGTGGATTTGCGCAAAGATGAGAAGATGAAATGAGTTGGGGAAACACAGGGAGGGATTACAGTTGAGTAAATAGAGAGTCGTGGGTTGTTGTTATTATCTTCGCTTCATAGGAATGTAATTAATGATGGACGCAGCACTGTAGAATGGTATGTGGACTACCTGTGAAGAAGGGATGTCAGGGAGAAACGATGAGTTAGAAAGCAGTAGGTGGAGACCGAGGGAGTGAGACGCGATTGGAATGACGCCGGAAGAGGAAGGATGAGCAGCCACGTAGAGGAGGATTCTTGTATGATGGAGAGACCAGTATTAGCCTTGCAAATGGATGAATTTCTTGTAGGCGTATGGGTTATTGCAGTGAAAGTCAAGGTAAACTCAGAACTCCCATAGGATAATGTTTGTGTATTTAAGGTTCAAGAAACGTTTTTTTCAACCGGTAATCAAACAGTCTCATAAGGATCTGATCTTGAGCAGATTGATGTACACAATGTAAATTATATAATAGTATATATATATATATTATCCTAAAACAGTTTTTTATTATTTCATTGCCTAATATCTGCAAATAGCTAACATCACCTTACAAACTTAAAGTATTTTCACTTTTCCAGCATTTCCCTAACAAATCAGTGGGTATAATTTTACATTATCTTTCAGTAGCAGACTCCGATTTAACTAAACCTTAACAATATAATATACTAATTTAGATTTACAAAAGGAAATTTCAACAATGTTATTTTCAACCTCATCTCTTGGTGAGACAGTAGGCATTCCTTTCGGAAACTTTGATCATGTATCAAACCCTATAGAAACTCAGTGGGTTGTTCTCTCTGTCTATAATGTCTCAAGTAGTTAACATCCATAGCCGCATCTCACGCACTCATTACCGCATCCACAGCACATGCCTCATACTATCCTTTAAGATCCAGAGAGCCGGATACCCACTACATCAGAGCTTGTAAAGTAGTCTGTTAATCCTGTTCATCCGCAAACATAAGTAAATTATATGAATCCGGTCCTCACTAATCACTCATAATAACCTATCAAATACCTATAATATATATATTATATATATGTGATTTACTACCTATAACAACTTATTATAACTTAAACCTAATCTCTGGAGGATATCTATACATTAAAGAATCTATGGCATATATATATATAATTACCACTACGAGTTCTCTCTCACTCAAAGTAGCCAAAACAAAATATATCATATAATTAGCAACTTCAATTTCTAATATACTCACCTATATATAGTAGCAAATGTTAGCAACTAGTATAATACCCTTTTTTCGTCCATAACCTAGCCATAGGACTGAATTATATGCATATAACACTATATTAATCTAAACTATTTAAAAAAGTGGCTATTATATCACTATATATTATACATGATAATACACTATCAATTTGGAAATATACTATATGATTAAACATTCAAATACATTCGTGAGTAACTAATGAAATTAAGTAGTTTACCAACTCCACTATATCCAATAATCCTATATACGTATAACTCAAATATATTTCATATACTATACCTATAACTATTTTATCTCAAATAATTAATATATCTAATTCGCGGTTATATGCAGCCCTACAAAGAAATAAAATCATATCAATAAAACATAATTACCTCTATTTTCTTGTTTAAGGACATTTCGTCCTCTATATATATCCCGTTACCATCATAACTTTAACACATACTTCACCCATAACTAATAAGAGTAGTCCTCAAATATCATATATCTAAAATATAAAGATAGTCCATTAATCTTTAGAACTCTGGGATTATGATAGCTCATTATAGCCTATATATTCATCAAAGATAATATCTGTGCACTCACTAATATCAAAATATATTAAACATCTATATTTGAAACTGTAGAGTGAATAATAAAATGCTGATTATTAACCTAAATATTATTTATCTATACTCAAAAATCTAATAACGTTTAACATATATAGATATATACTCACATATAAATAAATTTATAAACCCAGCCCATTGTATTATAGCATAATCTATACATTACAGCATGCACAGTAATATCTAACTCACAAACCTAGTTATGACTAACTCTTAGCAAGTACTCTACAAAACCCTGCAGAATAAGCTCTGTAATAAGTTTGTCTTGATATATTGATAATAATCTCTCTTAGAAGATATTCGTGCTCAAAAAATAGGTTAGAGATACATACTTGAAGCACCGGGAGTGGATCAAATCGAAAGAATTCAAAACTCAATACGTAAAAAATTAATATACTCTCATAGAGAGGCACCTTCCTAACAGTTGCGGGTCTGGGCCAATTGTGACGCACGGTATATGGTTCACCAATTCGATAACTCAACCACTTGTGTGCTCCTATATCTTCAAAGTTTTACGTTTAACAACTTTAAACCAAAAGGGTCGTTATGTCAAAAAGTAGTTCATTAACTCTGACATTTTTCCTTCAAAGATGTCTCGTCACACCAAAAATCCCCACAAGAAAACAATACCCCGTGCCACGATCCACCATAATTCTCCCCACATATAATTGCATCACCCACCAGTAACTATACTCACTAAAATTGGCATTGTCATCAAATTAAAACCCCTCCTTGGATAATTATTTTACACTCTTCCGAGCAAGAAACCATTATACACATACAGAACATATCATTCATCTCTACAGTATCACAATCAATCTTTCGACTATAATAATGCTCATGTACAGTTTTTGAGTGGTCAATCATCCTTTTGGCCACAAAAAGTTCCTGTATAAAAATTTCACTCATAGTTTTTCACCTTGAATACTCATTCTAACGACCGGATATGAGCATTATTCGACCTACAACCATCCTTCATAACAATTATAAAACACTAGTTTACCAAATCACACTCATAGTGATCACACTCCTTTTTCCAACTTTTCAAACAAATTTTTATCACACCCATCTCTCAAGAGGACCTATAATGCATTAGAGTTACACTCACTAGCAGTTTATATTGCTCACATCTTCAATGGCCGACATATATGAGAAGTATCACACCACTATTCCCTAATCCCTTATAACTCCCATATGCTGCGGTACGTACGTTTGACGACATTGTGCTATATTTCTCTCAATTATACTTCAAAGAGATATAAATCTAAGAACAGTTCAATTAGTTTTTCATTTAATTATTATATTAATTCATAATTTCAATACAATGATGTATATAATTTTACACATGGATTAAATAGCAAACAATACAATTACTATACCATTACTCGGCGGAGAAGTTGATTCTACATTATGGGTGCGATGGAGGAGAAGAGGAATACATGTTCTTCTTTAAGCATATATTTATATGCGTTATAAGCAACATCTTCTTAACTCGCATGGAGGGATATTCACCAACCTCGGTTCTCGCTCAAGACAGCACTGGCATCGATATAAAACAGCAGTGAGCTTCAGTAACCTCTATATCCTTCGACGCCTTTCAAACTTTGTTACCGCCGCTCCAGTGAGGCGCTGCGAGACCGAAAATTAAAAAACGAGCTAAAAATTTATTAGCATCTTTAACAAACTAAATTACCCCGCAGAATATCGTCAACAACCTATCCAGAAAGGGTCGCAAGAGACCACTCATATTCCTAACTCCCCATACTCTATTCGTGTGACTATTGATACTCTAGCTTAGACAGCAAACATTTTAACCAATACCTAACATACCTTACAGTAATTAGTGTAATTTCTACTATATTACCTCTGGTCACTGGAGATAGCCCAGTAAAAACAGTTAATTTAATACATAACCCTCAAAACTCTCACCCTTAAACTACTAATAATAACGCAAACACTGATTCTTAGGCATTTATAATATTTCCTGCAATATTATTTTGGCCTTAAGAGGAGATATGGTGGCGCATTAACGGCGATAAACATAATTTTCAAATTAAGAAAAAATTATTTTATTTTTATTTAAATTCAAAAGCAAGCAGTGTTAATAAGTTTTGATAAAAATAAAATTTCCTCCTCCATAGTAAAACATAGATAATTAATTAAAATCATTACCATACAACAATTAATAAATGGCATTATAAACTACTACTTTAATTAAATAAAATACATTCAAAACCACGAAAATAGAAAAATTTATGAATCCTTCATCATCAAGAACAGTAACAACTTTAATCATAATACAGATATACGTGAAAATCCAGCAAGAAAACAAACATCATTATATATTAGTACCTTTCAAAGATACATATGATCCTTCGGCAAAATCCTCAAAAAGTATAATACATTGGTAAAAGCATTAACCTAATCCTCAACCAAAGTAAAAATATGTTATAACCATAAGTAATTAGAATCACTAAATATAATATTATTAAAAAATAGAAAATTTGGGGTATATAATTTAATTTTTGTTGATATAAATTCAGTTATTTGTCCCGACGAAGTGTTCACTACGAGTAACGACAACGAAATGCTAGACGCTTTCACGGATGCCTTATGCTGAGTGATTAAGTGGTTGAATATTAATACTTCTCTGTTTAATTTCATGTGTATTTGGTTTGGATTTCTAAAGTTTTATAAAGGGTAATTAGCTTGCTATTCTTAGCCCCGAGTGTAAGTTTATAGGTTTTAGACCAATTCAAGGGGCGAGTGGGGCATATAAGGAAATAGTAAGCTTTAGCTTTTGGAAATAAGATTATAAGGTTCTCACAATTAAATTTATATATGTTGTGTGAATAATATCTTCCACCTATACTACTAAACTGGCTGACCCGAGTCAAATCTATTATAGATCAACCAACTTCAACAAGAAATAATACCTATGATCATATTCACCTAAAATACTTGGGTATAAGCCATCGCAGTGCACTCTTTTACAATGCCCATATTAGGTAAATAATAAAAGTATATTATAATATTTTTAACTTTATTTAACTACCTAACTAAAAAAAAAATATATTGTATATAATATTTACCGTTCTCCAGTATATTACGTAATCATGTATATTATGGATTTAAATGAAAGCCCAATAACAGCCTCTTATATACGCATGATGTAAAAAGTACCACTACTATCATATGAATATATTATGAACTTAACGCGAGACAGTTTTACTCATTTGTCCGAATGCTCTCTCAGGAGTACCGGAGGTAATTCTGTGCTCCAGGAATTTTCGCCACTCTTTTAACCGACACTCTTCAACCGTACACTCTTCATTCCCGTGCACTCTTCCTTCAACCGTACACTCTTCGTAGCAGTTGACATCGACAAAGTATTTAATACAATCCCCCCCCCGTTACTTCATAATAGAGAAAGTCCTAAACACAAATCTTACATCAAAAACAATAAACTAATAGCAAATTTTAAATCTGAGTCACACAGCCGAGTTTCATCCATCACCCTTAATATATAATATTATATATCTTTATATATATATATACCTATTAACTATATATATTATATATTATATCTATTATTATATATATATTATATAATATATATACTATAGAATATATTATAATCCTATATATATATAGATTATATATTATATTATATTATGGTTAATTGAACTACTCCAGAGGGTTGTCACCTCGATTTTTATGAAAATCACAGGAAAATAGACTCTTAAAAAAATATATAAAGTAAGTAAATATGTGAAAACGAAAATTGTCGTTTCTACTTTAGTGAATAAAAAAAGTTACCCCAGCGTCGCAAAGATGTGTAAAACTCCCATAGGCTTTTCCTATGCAAATTGACCGGAATGTCATTTTCTTGTGAATAGGGCCGATCCTAGAAACGGAAAAGAATTTTTCTAAATAAAATAACATTTTTTTCCGTGATAATAGATATATATATAATATTATATTATAGGTATTATATATATTATAATAATATTACTATTATATATATATATTAAATAGTAATAATAATATATTATATACTTAATATATTGTATAATATCCTTATTATATAATTCATGTATTATATATAATAATATATATAATATATATAATATACTATATTATATTATATATATATATATATATATATTATATAAATATATAAATATATATATATATATATATTTACTATATATATAGTATATATATATATATTAATATATATATACTATATAATATACCCTTATTATATATATATATTATATAGTATATATATGTAATATATATATATATATATATTATAATAATATTAACCTAATTAGTAATCACTATCTGAATCCTCTGAACCGAAAGTTACTGTTGACTGTTTTTTTGGTTGGTAAGCCTCGCGATAACATTCAGTAAGTGTGTTGCAAATCTTGTCTTTATAGTTAGAAAATTTTCTTTTAAAGATAAACTTTCTTTATAGTTAGAAAATTTTCTTTTAAAGATAAAGTATGTCTGTCGAATGTTGTTGATTATTACCATATTTTGAGGTAGGGAATAACTAGATCTAATCACTCCCTCCAAATATATTTATATAGTTTTGTGTATGATAGGTGTAGGTTGCAGGATTCATAAAATTGTTAAGAATTGAGCTAACCGTAAGCAGTAGGTATCACTGATTCCTGCAGATTACTGAATAAGACTTCGCAATCACTTAGCAAAATATATTTGCAGTTAGGACATTTCATGGATTTCTTTAAGGCAGGGGGGGTGGGGGGGGGTGAGGGGGGGGTCTTTATGATATAAAAAATTAAAATAAATTGTCTTATATCACTGTCACAAAATCTAGAAAATGATAGTATTGTTATATTTCACAACTCCTACGCAAAGAAATAGTGTATTCATTATAGATAAAGTAAGCCACCACATATTTCCATATGTATAACCATTAATGTATACCTAAATAATTCTGTCTAGGCATAATATAAATTAATATAGCCTGATACCAATTTTAACGTTAATGAATATGATACAAAAAAAATATTAACATTATTATATATTATATATATATATATATATATATATATGTTATATTATTATATATATATATATATATATATAATATATATATATATATATGTATATATTATATTAATAATAATAATATATATATAATATATATATTATATATATATATAAATATATATATTTATATATATATATATAGGTGAATAAATAAATAAAAAGCGACAAACTATCATCAATCATATCTCAAAAACTACAATAGCCACAGAACAAGGAATACCATTGCTGGAGAATGCTGCGTCCAATTTGTAGGGGCGGAAAATTTAGTAAAAAAAAAAAAAAAAAAAAAAAAAAAAAAAAAAAAAAGAATATATGAAAAATATTCTCAAAAACTACAATAGACTACAGCAAAATAGAATACATTTTTGGAATTGGAGAAAATATTTTAGATAGGAAAATGTAAAAAAAAATAAAAAAATAAAAAATATTATTGCTAATAATTATAGTAATAGTAGATTAGAGAGCCTGATTTATGAGACCTTTTATGGGTTATCATCGTTAAAATAATAGACTTTCGATTAAATTTGCCTTTTTTTTTCTTTTACTATAAAATAGTCTTCACAAGGGTAAACTGCACCGATGGCAGGAGTCGGGTCTCTCTGCCTTCCGGGAACTACAAGGTAGGACTAATTCCCCCCCTCCGGTATGAGGGTCCCGGAACCCCCGCTCATTGGTATTTGGTTGTCGCGGGGGTTCCTCCGCCCCTCCCTACGGGGTATGGAAGAACGGTCCCCCCCTGTGTCTTGCTCACCGTATCGGCTCGAGCGCCTCTAATCATTGCCGGTGTAATACCTTTACAAATATAATATATTATATATTATTAATGTCCCCCTGCTCCTAAAAATAAAAAATAGCCAATATTATTTTATATTTATATTTAATATTTATTTATTATTTTATACATTTTTCCTAACTAATAGCAATTTTAGTCAGGATTCTCAAAAAATTTTGTATTTCTGTTCGCTGTTATGCTATCTGTAGTTTTTGGAAGATTCCTTGATTTTTTTGTTTTATCTTTTTTTTTTTTTTTTTTTTTTTTTTTTTTTTATAAACATGTTTCCACCCATAAAAGTCTTTTGCACAGGATTCAACAATGTATTCCTTTTTTCCTGTAACTATTGTTAGGTCTTTAGATATGGATTCGATGATAGTTGTCGCGTCTCTAAACCATCAATATCACCACTATATACTATATATACTATATAACCTATATAATAATATATAACCTATATAATATCATAATATCAATATTTATTTTCATGTATATTATATATTATATAAATCTTATAGATATATATATATATTGATATACAGTATAGTATATATATATATATATATATATCCTATCATATATTATATATATTATATTATATATATTTATATATAAATAATATATAATATATATATAACTATTATATATATTATTTATATATATTATTAATTTATATATATATATTTAGTATACTATACTATATAGATTTATTGAATATTAATTATAGATAATAATAGCTTGTTTAAAACTTAAGGTGGTGTATAAAATTATATACTCTATATACTATATTGGGATTATTATATATATATATAGTACGTATATATGGTAATATATTTATATCTATCATTCAATATAATTAATTATATTTTATATATAATTATAATATATTATATATATATAATATATATATATATATATAATTATAATATATATATATTATAATTAATAATATTTATATATATATTATAATTAAATTATATATACATATTATATATAGTATAATATTATATATATATATTTATATATATATATATATATATATATATTATATCTATATAAATATATACTATAATATATATTATATTATATCATATATATATAACTAAATATACTAATATAAATATATTATATATATATAAATATACCTATAAATATTAATTTTTATATATATATATTAATATATGTAATATTATATATAATATTATAAGTGAATTTATTCATAAAATATAATATATAGTATATATTATATAGTTTATATATATTATTATTTATTTAAATATAAAATTATATATAACTATATATATATTATTATATATATTATATATATTTTATATATTAATCTTACTATGTATTGTACATATATATAATATTAATTCATTTAATTATATATAGTATATAATATAATATATATTATATAATTATATATTAATTATAATAATACATATATACATATATTAATATATTATATATCATATTAAGAATATATATATATATATAGAAACTAAATATATAATTTAATTATTATATATATAATTATATTATATATAATATAATATATCATATTATCATAATATATATTATATTATTAAACAAGACATAATTTATTTCCAAATAGATAATGGTTATAATAAGATGAAATTTATCATCTCGAAAGTATATGACCAACTTGCAGAGAAAAAACATTACATATTTCGGAATCAGTCGTAAATTAAAAAATAGAGGGTATTACCGAAGTGTTATATATAAAGAAAAAAAAATTTTTTTGCTATCTTGAACTACATGGTGATATAAGTTGTCACAGAATTTGTAGTATTTGAATTTTAAAGACCTTTAACGAACACCCTATAGAATATAAGACACCAGCTTACAAATGTAGATAATCACGGAAAGGAGTCGGGGTTTCTCGCTCGCCTTTCTACCATAGTAAATTTGTGGACAATGAGAAAGGGATTCTGTTGTGTCCCTTCTTTTAAACTCTCCTCCAGTCGGCTTCTGAGCTACACACACGCGCTCCTAATCGAGGAAATATAGTTTCCGTTGAACTTCATAAATGCTATTCCGAGAGTATCATCTCTTGCCGTGAGGGTTCTAGAGCCGAAAAAAAAAAAAAAAAAAAAAACGAAAAAAATATATATAAAAAAAAAAAAAAAAAAAAAAAATAGAAAAACAAAATAAAAACGAAAAAAAACAAAAAAAAAAAAAAGGAAGAAAAAAAACAAAATAAAAAAAAGAAAAAAAAATAGTAAATTGCCTATTGGTACGAAGTTCCCCTCCATCGTCCCCCTAGAGGCCGAGAGAACCCCGACCCTGATATCTATGTGGTCTACTCTAGAGTGTTCGTTAGTGTTAAAAATACAATGACCTCTTACATACTTAATATATGTATATTATAGATATATATATATATATATATATATTTATATATATATATAGCTATTACTATAGTATATATATAATATATGATATATATATACCTATATATATATGTATTTTACACCCTGTAATAAGCTTTATACCCTGATTCCAAATATGTAGTTTGTTTTTCTGTAAGTATCATACTTTTCGAGATAATTCTCCTTGCCCTTTTCTGGAATTATTCTGTATTTCAATTACATCAATTATTTATATATATATAGGATATATTATATATATATATAATATATATATATATATATATATATATAAATAAAAATTAAAATACTATGTAATATATATATATATATATATATATAATATAATATACTATAGTAAAAAATATCAGTTTCTAAAATTTTTCCATCTTAAAATTTTAAGAAGTTAAAGCAAATTTTTATTTGTTTGCTATATTTTTAAAAAATTTTTTGTCGCTTATTTCAGATCGTGCGAAAACATTGCGGCCACACCCTACTTATAACAAAATCCTATGGAGTTTTTAACATATTGCGACGCTGTAACTTTTTTTCCTAAAAGAGAGCGACAATTTTCGTCTTCACTATTCTTCATATACTTTTTTAGAGTCGATTCCTGTTGTGTTTCAGTAAAAGATCGGGGGGGTGACAACCCTCTGCAGGTAACAATTACCATATAATATATAAATTATAATATATATATATATATAGTATACTACTGAATTATAAGATATACGCATATTATATTATACTTATATATATATATATATACTTATTAATATTATAATATATATATATAATATATATATATATACTACTATATAACTATATATATACTATATATATATATATTATATATATATACTTACTAATCATTATCATTATTACAAGACACTATTATTATCACTTACCACCCATTCGACTACCATCATTAATTATAATCATTATCGTTATCATCACGCATCACTAATATCATCAAATTATTATTATCAGTATCATCACTGCCACTATCATTATCATTTAACCATTACTTAACATTAGCCGCCGCTATCAATCGATTGCATTACTTATAACTTATCTATATTATTATTTCTATATTATTAATATCACTAATTAATAATATATCACCATATATATCACCAATTAATAATAGTCACCAATTAAATTATAATACTGCGATTGTTCATGGGAAGTGAATAATGTCAGAAGGGGGTTCCCAGCCCCAACAGCCATGCGAGGATAGTCTTCAGATATTTTGACCAGCCGTGCATGCGAAACATCCTCAGTCCACATAGGAAGAACGCAGAAACTTATAATTATAGATTAGCTTTCTTTATTGGGTAATTCAACTGTTGGGTTTAACTCTCTTTTTTGCTTAAAAAGACTGAAGATTCAATTTTTTTGCTCCTCACCTAAACTGTATCGAAAATAAAGGGGAGACTTTATACTCGGACCCCCTACTTTTTGAAGTCAAAATCAAAATTTTCACATTTTTTTTTATTATCTAGATTATTAGAAAAATTCCTCCTGAACATCATGGTGTAATTATTTTTTAAAAATTCTAAATGGTTTTTTAGATACTGAAATTTATTTAGAGAGGTGTCGAACTAAAAAATTTCAATTCCAGTCAAAACTGTAATTCCAGGTTGGTTTAGGTTAAAAAAAAGTTTTATTTATAATTATAGAAAATCTATTTTTTTTTTCATATTCTCAACCTCCCACCCATTCTTCGGATTTTACTCAGTCAAAGTAAATGGAGTCGAAGCCCGGCCCGGACCCGCGACCTGGAGCCTCAGTGCGGGACCGAGCTGGTGTCTGGTGCCCGCGTGCTACCGGTTGTGGCAGAGTTCTAGCGGGTATAAATTTTTTTTCAAGAAATAATCTGTTTAAGATTTTGGAAAAAATTTTCTTATTTGGGGCCCCCCAAGGAAAACGTAACTAAACATATTTTCAAATATGCAGACTTCCTTTGTCGGATCCCGAGTACCGATGCGGTAGGGAGTCGAACTCGGAGCCGGTGTCGGCGCCGGAGCCGGAGCCGGAGCCGGAGCCAGAATTTATGAAAATTTTTTCAAAAAATATTTTTTTATTTGCGTGAAAATTTCATGCCAGAGGACGTGCGGAACAGTTATCAAATAGTGCAGAAACCTTAGTCGGTTCCGAGCCGAAGCCGAAGTCATAACCGGATCCGCAGCCGGATCCTGGGTATGGAATTTTCCGCGGAAAATTTTTTGGTGAAAAAATTTATGTCAGAAAACGTGCCGAACTCAATTTTCATAATAGTGCACAAAACTTAGCCGGCATCTCGGAGCCAGAAGCCGAAGCCGAAGTCAGAGCCGGATCCGATTCCGGATCCTGCTCCGGATCAAATTTTTTCAGAAAATATTTTTTAGATGAAAAATTGTGTAGTTTTCAAAGAAGACAAGCTGAGCAATGTTCAAATAGTGTAGACACATTAGTCGGATCCGGAGCCGAAGCCGAAGTCGTATCCGGAGCCGTATCAGGAGCCGGATCCTGGGTATGAATTATTTTTGGGAAATATTTTTTTGCTGAAAAATTTATTGTCAGTTATTGTCAGAAGACGTGCCCAACAATTTTCAAATAGTGCAGGAAACTTTGTCGAGGTCGGATCCGGAGCCGAAGGCTGAAGTCGGAGCCGGATTCCTGATCCGGATCCTGATCTCTGATCCGGATCCTGCTTGGTATGAATTTTTCTTCATGAAATATTTTTTTGAGGTCGATTACCCAATCAATAATCAAGAAGACATGATCTGAGCAATGTATCAAATAGTGTAGAAACACATTAGTCGGAATCCAGGAGCCGAAAGTCCGAAGTGAAATCCAGGAGCCTTATCCGGAGTCCGGAATATCAACTGGGTATATATTTTCTATGTCGAGAGAAATATTTTTTTAGGGAAAAATTTAATAATGTCTTAGGAAACGTGGCTGCAAGTCGAACAATTTTCAAATAGTGCAGAAACCTTAGTTGGATCAGCGAGCCGAAACGAAGGCCTAAGCCGAAAAGCAGAGGCCGGATCCCGTAGGATTCCTGTGAGTGCTCATTAACAAAAACAACCGATAGAATTTTTCGTTCAGAAAATATTTTTCTAGGTGAAACAATTTATCTCCAGCAAACTGTGCCCTGAACAATTTTCAATAGTAGACTCGCTGTCTCGAAGCGAGTGCGACCAAATGATGCGCAAAAAGCAGTAATCGCGCAGCCGGCTTCCGGAGCCGGATCCTGTCTTATGAATTTTTTTTCGGGAAATATTTTTTTGATGAGGTGAAAAATTTATTGTAAGAAGACGTGCTGAACAATTTGAAAATGTATTGAAACATTAGTCGGATCCGGAGCCGAAGTCGGATTCTAGAGCCGGATGCCTTGCCGGCATCCTGGGTGTAAAATTTTTTCGAAAAAATATTTTTTTAGTAAAAAATTTATTGCCATGAGACGTGCTTAATGCTGAACAATTTCAAAATAGTGCAGAAACCTATGTTGGATCCGGATCCAGCTCCGAAAGTCGGTGAGTCGGAGCCTGATCCGGATCCGGATCCGAATCCTGGGTATGAAATTTTTACGTCCGAAAAAAATATTTTTTTAGAGTGAAAAATTTAATGCAGAAGACGTCTTGAACAATTTTCAAATAGTTAAAAAAACCTTTAGTCGGATCCGGAGCCAAAGCCGACGTCGGGAGTGGAACCTGAGTCGGAGCGGTAGAGCCGCGGAGCCGGAGTGTTAAATTTTTTCAAAAAATATTTTTTTAAGTGAATTATGTCTCCCAGAGGACGTTCTGAACAGTTATCAAATAGTGCAGAAACCTTTAGTTCGAATCCGGATCCTGGGTATAAATTTCTTCAGAAAATTTTTTAGGGGAAAAATTTATTGCCAGCAAAAAAGGTGACGTACTGAACAATTTCAAATAGTGTAGATAAATTAGTCGGATCCGGAGCCAGAGCCGAAGTCGGAAATGGAGCCGGATCCTTAGCCGAATCCTGTGGTTTGAAATTTTTTCGAAAAATATTTTTTGTGGCTAAAAAATTTATTGCCAGGATACGTGCTGACCGGAAGACGCACTGAACAATTTGCAAATAGTGCAGAAACCTTAGTCGGATCCCCGGATCCTGATTCGGATCCGGATCCTGATTGTCGAAGTTCGAATTCGAAGCCGGATCGAATCCGGATCCGGATCCAGGGTATTGAATTTTTTATAAGAAATATTTTTTAGGTGAAATCGATGAAAATTTTAATAGAAGAAGACGTGTCTTCTGAACAATTTTCAAATAGGTGTAACGAAACATTAGGTCGGGGGACGGAGCGCTTTTCCGGCAGCGCTGATCTCGGCCGTTTGGAATTTTTCGGAAATCATTTTTTTGCTCCGTGAAATAATTTATTGTCATAAAGACCAGACCGAACCATATTTCAAATAGTACAGAAACCTTAGTCGTGATCCGGAGTGAAGCCGATTAAGTCGATCTGGCCCCGCGTGATCCCTGAGCGGACCTCCTAGTATGAAATTTTTTTCGAAAAAATATTTTTTTAGGTAAAAATTTATTAGCCATGGAGACGTCTGGCTGAATAATTTCAAATAGGCAGAAGACCTTTTTAGTCGGGATCCGGAGCGAAGCCGAAGTTCGCGATCCGGATCCCGATCCGGAATCGCTGGGGTATGAATTTTTTTCAAGAAATATTTTTTTAGTGAAAAATTAATGGAAGAAGACGTGTCTGAACATTCTGAAATAGTATCCGGAGCCGAAGCCGCAGCAGAGCCGAAGCCGGAGCCGGAGCCGGAGCCGGAGCCGGATAGTCGGGATTCCTGGGTTAGAATGTTTTTCATGGAAAATAATTTTTAGGGTGAAAAATATATGCTCAAAAGACGTACTGAAACATGGTTCAATTAGTACAAAAAAACCTTAGTCGCGATCCGGAGCCGAACCGAGGCTGTCGGAGCCGGGAGTGCGTCTGAACGGATTCCTGAGGTTATGAATTTTTTACCATAGATATATTGTGTTATCCGTTCAAAAATATATTGTCAAAAAACCGTTACTGGAACAATTTTCAGTCAATAAGTACAGAAACCGTGTTAATTGGATCCCGACTATCCGCGGATCTGAAGCCGTAGCTAGTCTAGCACCAGATCCTAGGTTTATGCATATTTGTTCAATAAATTATTTTTTAGTGAAAAACAATGTTTATCGCACTTTTTGCCAGAAGACTGTGCTGAACTAATTTACAAATAAGTCAGCATCCTGGAGTCGGGAGCCGAAGCCTGAAGGCCGAAGTCGGAGTCCGGAGCCGGAGCCGGAGCCGGAGCTGCGGAGCCGGAGCCGGCACCGGAGCCGGAGCCGTGGAGCCGGATCCTGGTATGAATTTTTTTTTCATATAAAAGACTTTGTTAGGAAAAAAAATATATTGTTCACGAAGACGGACCTGAACCAAGTTTTAAAATTAGTGCAGAAACCTTAGCCCGATCCGGAGCCGAAGCCAGGATCTAGATTTGGGTATTGAATAAATTTGTTTTTCAAGAAAAATTTTAGGTGAAAACCGTTTATGATGACCAAAAGAAGTGCTTCATCAATTTTCAATATGTAGAAACCTTACTCGCGAGCCGAAGTCTGAATAAAAGAATTATTTACGTTTGCGTGGGAATATAAATGGATCACGACTATATTAATATAGTATATATAATACTATATATAATTACTATTATTAATAATATTAGTATATTATAAGATATTATATATATATATATTTTATCACTATATTTATGTCTACTATATTATGAAAATTATATATATATATATACTATATATATATATATTATATAGATATATATTATTAGATATAATATATTAATTTTATATTTAATATATATTAATATATACTATATTTATATATATATATTAATATAATTATGTGCATAGTATATATCATAACCTAGAGATAGTAGGCCAACTAAGTACATATATATATATATGATGATATATATTAATATGGTATATATATATACTATTATATATATTATATATAGTATATATTAATATCTATAATATTAATAATATATGATTATATATTATTATTATAATATATATATATACTATATTATATATATTATAATATATGTCCTTGAGACTATTATAAGATGAGACTGCATCTTTAGGTAGGTGAGTGTGAGTCGAGTGACCGTCCCATATATCTTACCGCATTGTAATTACTATTGGTAAATCTTATTTACTCCCGGTATACTTATTAATGTTCAGATTGACTATGTTAAAAATTATGGTTCACATATATATAAAATCAAAGATCACAGCGATTATTACTAGTAACGAAACGCAGGCTTTTTCAGACAGATGCGATATAAAGATCGTATTAAACCGGTTAATTCTAAAACATCGAACTACCGTTATGTTCGTCAATTTCCTACCCGGTTACCCGCGCGTTTCGTGATCATCGTTACAATCCAACTTTCGATTCGGCATCAAGGGCCGGAGTGTGTAAGCGAGTCACGCACTTCGGGTTGTGTATGTGCTGGGGCGCAACGTAGAGTACTTCGCACCATGTTGACTCCAAACCCTCTAAGTGTGATGATGTATCAACATCGTGGCGTGGGTCCAACTTGCAGAACAGTCCCACTATTACGAGCTTCTCTTTCTGCTAACTATAGAGCGACTAACCGGACATAATTAAGTGAACGTCGGACCATCACTTCACTCGAGATTATTAGATGCTAAGCTTTTTCTACGACAAGCAGGCCACGTACTCCTAAGGTGAAGTGGTCAATGTTGTGGTCAGTGCGTGTGGCATCCCGATGAACTGATATACCTCTTATTCACCAAATATTATAGAAGCAACTGCATCAGACGGGCTAAGCCAGGTTCTTGATATCATCGTATCGGAATAGCAGCTTATTTGTATCACCATACTATGACCATCTTACAGTTAGGTTGTTAGTAATAACTCTGGATAATACCTTTCATTTATTTATTATTATCTCCAAACGTCTGTAGAATCGATGCGAATTGTATGTAATAAGACATTCTCCGTTGACCTCTATTCTTACAAGGTGCAATTGAGCAGCCTCTACCTGAAATCGCAGTCCCCATCCATAATAACCCCCTTTGTTTCATAAGGTCTTAACAGAATAAACTAACCTCCTGTGCTGGTCGTTCGCCTCACTGTATGAAGCTGCGGAGGGTTACCTTCCTTTGGCCCTGAGGTGTATTAAAATTTTTTTTTTTATAAAAACATGAAATTTAATTATTTAATTAAGTATCATACTTACCAGAAAAGAAGGCATCTCGGAAGTATACAGATTTCTAATCTAACTTCTTCGATCATCCCATCACTGCTTTTATACGCCTCTGCCTATATCCTATGCTCAGCGTACTTAAACTTTTAAATCGACAGTAGAGGCGTGGTTGGAACACCTGCTGGGCATACCTTGGGCATTCTGCTTGTGGGTTTTTGAATGCTATGTTAGTAACGAACAATCAACCAAAAGTCAAGAAACGACGAAAAAGGCACTATTTTGCTTGTTGCGACAAATTTGCAATTATAAAACGACGAAGAAAGTTTTCACTCACGCCAGGATTGAACATCGACAATAAGCGTCGCCGTGTAGAATTCAATGTATCAGACAAGCTATCTAACACAGTTTGTCCCTATCCACCTTCCCAGAAAAGAAGGCATATCAGAACAGTTTTTTAAATCTCCTGCTTCGATATCACTGCTCTGAAACTTAGTACTTATTTAAATCGAGAAGAGGGTGGTTGGAACACCTTCTGGGATCTACATGGCATTCTGCAGGTGTTCACTGGGTTATCAGGAAGTACTCCAACCAATAAGTCAAGATACGGCCGGAAATTCCATGTGTACCACATGCTTTGGGTATGCGAACAGAGATTTGTCACATCCATGATATAGAGACGAAGAATATTAATTTCACTCGCCACGGACTCGAAGCATCGACAAATCAGTGTCGCCTGCCCTTAGTAAACAAATGTCCAGGTGTCCGAAGCTCTATCAACTAGTCCTCTTATCCGCACATTTCCTAGAAAAGAAGGCATGATCGGAACAGCTTTTCTACTCGTACTGCTCCGATATCACTGCCTTGTCAAACTCGGTACTTATTTAAATCGACGGAGGGGGATGGAACACCTGCTGTGCTTCATGCATTCTGCTTGATTGTTCCTGGGTGTATCAGTGAGCAACCGAACAAAGTCAAGGAACGCAAAAAAAAAAAAAATTGGGGGCCACCACCGCGGCCAATAAACCCAAATTAACCCTATTCTTTTTTTGGAGCCCCTTTGTTAAAGCTGCAGGCAAATTTAAGTAATAATAAGTTAACGCTGAATACATAAATTTCGCTCGCGCCAGACTCGAACCATCAACAACAGCAGTCGCACGTTAACAGCATTGTACAGGAAACCGTCTCGCTACTTGTCCGATCACCTTTTTCCAGAAAAAGATGGCATCTGTTGGAACCAATTTTCTTATATATTGCTCCGAAATCACTGTTTTGAAACTCGATACTTATTTAAATGGACAGTAGGGTGGTTGGAACACCTGCTGGCGGCCAGTACCATGGCCTTCTGCTTGGGCTGCTCTTTGGTTACAGGGAGCATACCAACCAAAGTGAAAGCAAGCGCCGAAATTGGCACACACATACTTGTTGGGTCAAATTTCGCACTAAATAAGAAGAGATATAAAATTTCACTCTCGCGCACAGGACTTACCATCGACAATCAGCTTCTCGGTTCGTTAGACAATGTGTCGAGTAGGCTCTGAGCGCACTGTGTTCCGATCTATCGCCTACCCAGAAAAGAAGCAATTCTCGAACAGTTTTAACTAGATTCCTGCTTCGACTGACGATGAGTTTCACTGCTTTCTAAATGCGTAGGCGATCAGTAGTGTATTTTAAATCCATGAAGCGGTGCTGGACACCCCTATATATATAAATATATCAGCTAATATAAGTAGACGTAATATATATATTATATAGCATAGACTAACTAAAAACGTAGCAAGGTGGATTGACAGGTTAGCTTGAGCTACTAGGTAGAATATATATATTTCTATCATAGTAGTTATATAGTCGTGAGGCGATAATATAATATACTAAGCTAAAAATACCTGTGACACCTGTCGGACAATAAATCATCCTTTAGCGTT
Organism: Trachelipus rathkii; assembly: GCA_015478945.1. Classification (NCBI taxonomy): domain Eukaryota; kingdom Metazoa; phylum Arthropoda; class Malacostraca; order Isopoda; family Trachelipodidae; genus Trachelipus; species Trachelipus rathkii. Next base: position 46,949 of record JABUQX010061689.1, read on the forward strand.
CAAAATAGTTTGGCCTCATCGAACTTACGAATGCTTAATATAAAACATATATTTTCAATGGTATTTAATTTATTACATTATTATATATTACATTACTATATATATATGTATATATATATTATATATATATAGTCTTTCAATAAATATTTCAATTCATGCTATAGATACTACTTACTTATTATTCATATTAATATATATATATCATAATATATATATATGTATATATATATTATGTAGTAATCTAAGCTTACTACCTCACTCTATATAGTATATATATATTTATATAGGAGTATATATTATATATATATATATATATTAATATATATTACTATCATAGTTGTGATATATATATATATAATATATATAATATAGTTTTACTAACAAGGTTATATATTATATATATGTATATATAGTATATAAATAAATATATTTGTAATACTTATAGTATAAGTTAAATATATAGTATATAATTATATTATATTATTTAGACAATAATTGTATATATATATATACCTATTATATATATGACTCTAGTATATATACTACCGTGAATATTGATTACACAGATGATTATATGATATGATATATATATAAATCCCATATATAGTCATTGATATAGATACACGTTATTTATTTTATTAGTAGTGATATTATATATTATATATATTATGTATAGTAGTATAAAGAATATTATAGGGGAATTAGTCTATTATTATTATAGTAAATTATATAGGTGATATATGAATGAAAAGAAATATATTACTCTATTTGCTCTCTTCCTGAATAAGGAAAAGAGAATACAACTTATACGTATCCAAAAATTGTTTATTTGCGTTTGTGAATCCAAAATCACTTCCGATGTTAATTTTAAATTATAGGTACTTATTTATATAATGACACACTCAATTAAAAATATTTCAGATTATAGAGAAAAAAGGCGATAACAGTGTTTTTTTTTTTCTTAATAATTTTAACACCTTAGGGCTAACAAGCTCCTGCATATAAAACTTTGCATCGCTATAACAGACTGAACGCGTTTATTTAGTTAATGCTTGTTTTGTTATGATATGTAAGGGTGAATATTGAGAGCTTGTGGGGTATTGTTTGTCTTATGACAAAAGAATATTTTTATGCGGTGTATTGATTGTTCATTTACTTCAAAATTTGAAAGTACTTTTTATCAGTGACGAATTGTCGCAAAAATACTTTTTGCGAAAAAGTAAAAATTTGAAATGTAAAAGTCTTAAATTGTAAATTTAGTTTAGCATACATCAAGGCAATAGCGAAGGATGTTGAGTATCTCAATGGATTGAAGGATGAACGAGTACTCTTAGAAGAGCTGTAAAAATCTTGTGATAGTATACAAGATTTTAGTGGCCATTTTGTGCAAAGCCCCCAAAAAAAAAAATATCTTGTCCTCTGCCCCACCAAAAAAAAATAGAGAGTACGCCAACTAAACTTCTGTCCAATTATATCTAAAGATTCGCAGCATCAGTTGTTTACATTCAAAAAACATATTTCTATAACGACAGCTATAGTCTCATACGGTTTTCGACAGAAATGGTATTGAGGATAACGTCTTCCACTCCTAATAATGTATTGACAAGAACTTAGAAATTTAAAAATTGTGGCTGCTCCGCCTTGTGACGCTTTTGCTCTCGCTTGAAACTTTTAAATTTTGTTTTATCTATTATAGTATGATTTCATTCTTCTAACTCTCTCCCATCAGTAAATTAAAATTATTTTATGAAGATCTGATTAATTTGGCAGTACCACTTAATAAATCTCTGTATCTTAACTATCTTTCTCACACAGGAAAATCTCCTTCTGGAACTTTTATATATATTACTATATATATAGTATATATAATAATTATATAATATACATTTAATATATATACTATATATTATATATACATATAGTATATACTATATATATAATACTATATATATATATAGATAATTATATTTTATTATACGACTATTCATATTATCTATATATATATATTATATTTATATATATATATTATATATATATATATATAAAGTGGCGTATCTTGTTATCTGTGGTAATGTATAGTAGTGAAAACTATGGATGATAGGAAATAAAGGTATAGATCTAAAGCACAATTGTGTGGTGTGAAGAAATCTTTAGAGGCGTGTAGGTGTGAGAGGAATGATAAAATAAGGAATGAACGTGATTAGAAAGTTGTGTTGTGTGGTGTGAGGAAAGGGTAAATGAAAGAATAAAATGAAAGTACAGTTGAGATGGTTTGGTCATGCGGAAAGGAGATGATGATAGTTTTGGTTGGTTATGGGGATTATGATGTGGGTGAGTATGATGGAATCGACCAGCTGCGGAGCACCGAAGAAGAAAGTGCGATGAGTCAGTAAAGGAATGACTGGAGGAGAGAAATAGTGAGCTTGTCAGAGGCGAGAACAAAGGTGCATAAAATAGCTGCAAAAAGAGCGGTTTTTCGTGATGGGGGTATTGGTTGTGGACTCGCCTGAAGCCAAGAGAGATAACGCCATCTACTCAAATACTGAGCGTAATTTTTTGTATGGATACAAATAGGTGAGTCATCTCGATATGCTCGGAAGAGTTCTGCGTTCAGTTGCAGCTTGCTTAGTGTGAGTAGGCATTTTCGAACTAACGTTAGCGTATGTTTTACTCACTAAAAGTTTAAAGAAGAGCAGGAGTACAAGGCTGCAGGCTCTTCTTTTCGACTTGCGTCATATTCTTCTTAGCTACCTGTTGTTCTGTTTTCCGGTGCATTTTGGACTCGTGACTTATGTCTCTGCTAGTCTTGGGGAGAGAAGGTGGGTGTGCACGTGTTGAAAGCCAAATGGATTAGTATATATATATTAGACAGTAATTTTTTAAATTAGGTATATTATTATGGTGTATATATAGGCAGTTGGTATTATGTTTATATTTAGTGAGATGATATAGGTAACGTAGATATGTAAGGTATTAGTTGGATGAGTATATACTTGTGTATATAATATATCAATAATATTATTTTATATACTATATTATGTATTATAGTGTTATATATATATTATTAGTTCGAATGTACTATATTATACTTTATTGTTATCCACGACTCCCTTTATAGGTAATTCATTGGGAGCCACGAAACTCTATAGTGATATACATTTAATCAGATGTGGCTTTAGATATTGAAACACCTGGTGTTGCACTCACGGACTCTGGTAGCCTTAGAAAATACATAAGTTAGTGAGCGTTAGTGATTTAAG